>DWKL01000560.1:0-18204 GCA_018249415.1 Phareas burnsi | reverse complement strand
AGATTAGTCTATCTACCCTACGTCTAGTTCGTTTTTCTTTTTTGTTTACCATATCACGACACACTACACTAACTGTACTTTTACGCACTGAACTTTGCACTATGTGTCGCATGTCGTGAGTACCCGTTAAGCAATTACAAAAAAAATATGCGAGTGTTAAAATTTGACTTTCATATTTATAACTAACGGCCAAAAGTGTAATTTTGGAAGCGTGACGTTTATGAAGCGGTCGTACGCAGGCGCAGACGCTTGCCAGGGCGACAGCGGCGGGCCGCAGATGTACGGCGGCGTGTTGGCCGGCGTCACCTCGTGGGGCTACGGCTGCGCCTCGCCGCTATTCCCCGGCGTGGCTGCGCGCGTCTCCAGCTACACTGCCTGGATCAACTCCACCGTGAGTACACCTCTCACCCCAGAGCACTGCCTTTACGTCACGTAGCAAACGAGCGTGCAAGCCACCTGACGTTAACACGTTGACTGCGGCGGCTAATATTCGAAACAATCTATCCGTGCGGCGCGCAATGCTACAGGCGTGTTCCAGTACGGCGGCACACGCCTTATGCGCGCGAGCCGCACTGATGACGCGGACAGTAAAACACGACAAGTGTGTTTGCCGCAGTCAATATGTTAAGTACTCATTGCGGGCTATGTACACCCTCAAAGGACTGGAGTTAAATCTGAGGTCCTAGCCAGTTTAGAGGGTGGTAGTTCATAGTTCATTCGGGGAGGCACTACCGCAGACCCCATGATCCATCGCGAAACAGTTGTGTTTCGGTTGGAGAGGTGCGGTTGTCAGGTATATTTACAGCGAGGTGACCATTTTTGTCCTCAAGAGCGCATTTCTACCTTCACCTTACGAGGCGGTGACAGTTTGTTGACGTTCTAAAAGAATTCTGTATAGAATCCACTTTGAATAAAAATATTTTAATTTGATTCCCCGGCCGAATTATAGTTCTACCACCTCTTATTTCCCTCCAACAATCCGCTTTGGAGCACCGTGGTGAAATACGCTCCAGGCCTCTATTTTGGGGAGACTCGACCAACCAAGAAGTGGGACAAAAAATATTTCATATTACACGAATTAATCTTTAGGCTGGCTATCGATAACTCGGTAATATTTTGTTTGCGCCGATAAGTAACGTTATCGAGGTATATGAGCTCGTTAAGAAGCAATTTAGCTATCGCATATGAATCACTAATGTCCGTGTATTTTATGTGGTTGCTTATTATTAAAGAGGTGTTCGGTGGTAATGTATTGACACTTGCGTATTTTCAGAGTTGTCAAGGCCGCGTTATCAAATAAACTTGTTGCCGCACAAATTAGTACTGCGCTGTGAAAGGTGATAGAACAGTTCGGCCGGGGAGGTGCCACCGCCGCCCTCGCAATCTGTCGTGAAGCAATTCTTATTTAAGTAGGAGGTCCACATGTCAGGTACACTTGCAGCGCGGCGACCATCTTAGTTCTCAGGAGTAGTGACGCATCGACGTATGACCTCAGATCAGATACTTGAATTTTGGTTGACTAATTGTGGGTGTCCTTGAACTGCAGTGTCCACTTAACATAAGTGCCCTACACGTTCGTTTCCTATTCTTCAAACATAAAAAAATATATTTTTAATGATTAACACCTTTTAATGTCTCGTGTACAGTCTGCTCTCATGTAGCATGTATGTAATTTCCAGGTAACCGGTGGGGCGAACCGAGGAATCTCCAGTCCTAGATTATACTCATATACTTGTGTCCTTATTATGTTCTTTCTTTTCATTTAATTGATATGGATTTACTTAACTTCACTATTTTCTTTCATGTAGAAATATTGCCCATTCCAAATAGTCTTAGTGAGTGAATTAACTATTTGGAATTTCCTTCCCCGTAGACATATTAGAAGGGGGTTCTAAGGATTTTTGTTACGACATTGGAATGGGATCCGAGCTTTATTTATAGTTTTTTTAATGTATTTTTGTTATTTAACAATCGTCTTAATATACTTTTGAGACAAAGTGAAATTAAAGTGTACTGGTAACACTGTTCACGCTTCATAGTACTCCTTAATTTTTTTTTTTTATTTCGCAACTTGGATGCGGCTTCTAATACTTAAATTTTCTTAAGTCGGGATATTTTATTATTATTGATTATTATTAGTTTTGTAAACATAATGTATAGTGGTTTTTTTTTAATTGTAAAGGTTATTATGGTTAGAGATTTCCTTTATTTCTGTCGAGTTGCAGATCTCGAAATCGAAATTATTAAAAAGAAATTGGATATTTGATGAAAAATATGTACGTAGATTTACGAGCTATGGTTATTTTCTAGACAAATGGGTGTTTTTGACTATAAAATATTTAGTCAAAATTATATAAAAACCCAACTGTTCTATTCATTATCTTATTGCAGACGGAATTGGCAAATGACTTGAATAAAATACAATCTTTAATAATAACTACGAAGTTTCTTGTTTAAGATCAAGTAGGACCATCTCTGTTAATTCACTACAGACGTTTGACAATATAGACAATAAAAAAATCCTTTAAAAGCTTCAGTCAAAGAAGTCACTAACTATATTATCACTACTAGTTAGTATGTGTATTGCTTAGTTTGTCAAATTACCGAAACGCTGACGTCCAAATTTTCGAATTCAAATATATTACAAGCTTACTTTTCATCCGATAAACATACCATATTACGCTGCTGTTATTGTACATCCACCGAGTGCGGGCCACGAACGGAAGTATCCAAATAAAACATCCAGTGGTAGATATCACATATGAATATTTTATTTACGAATAATGATATAGATATAGTATGTTACACGTACAATAAATATAAGGTACAAGGTGATTCGCCGCGTCACGACCGCCGCACGCACACCAGCACCATCTGGCGGCACAGCGCTGCAACACACACAAGGCTTACAGGGGTAAGTTATATACGTAACGAAACCTAGGTGTTACCTATTCGAATGGCAGAATACTTCGACGGTAGTCTCTGGAGGCACCACCGCCATGTTTTACAGTCATCAATGTTGCTGTGTTCCGGTTTAAAAAGCGTAGTAAAAGGGAAATATTAACAATACACGAGGTGTTCCAACTTAGTCCTTAGATGTAGCGATGCTTGTTGCCGACTTCAGGTGGCTTTAGTTAGCAGGTGTTACTTATTGCCCTGTCTTCTATGCTATAAGAAACTGAATTGAAGCTGAAACTGAAAAAGAAGAAATTGAGAACCTATTTTACTAAGGGAAGTTTTTGCAAATGACGGTAACTTTCAAGGGCTCGTCTATTAGATTTAAACTGATTTACGAAAATATATTGCATGCTACGAGTGAGTCCATATGAAAACGCATTATATGCTTAAGTCGTTCGCGTGGCGCAACAGTTATTATATTACTTTACACGCCGTGAGTTCGATCCCGGGCTAACAGACATCTAACCAGAATTTTAGTTAGTGGTTTTGATATCCGAGTCGTTTGAATGGCATCCGCGACACCGGAAATCTTTATTGTATTATTATGAGTGTAAAAGTGTTTCACACAACTAAATAACATCACTATATCAGAATTATTGTCCGCCGCCAGCACTCTCATAATCCACCGTGAAGCAATCTTGCATTTCAGTTGGAGAGGTGTGGTTGCCGGATGCACTCACACAGCGAGGCGACGATCTTGAGGTTACATTTTGTGTTCAGAGTTGCAGTGGTTATATTTAACATTTGTTGGTTGGTGGTTTGCATGCTCACTTGTTACTCTTCTCACATAAAAAAAAAAACGTTATCGTTGGCCGTAGAGCGTCAGCTCGAGGCGGGCGCACTGACCTTTATCGGTGAGCGCCTCGTCCAGGAACACGTCGGCCCGCAGCGCGCCCGCCGTGGCGCTGGCGCGGCGCGGGCCGCCCGCCGCGGCGCCCGGCGCGCCGCCCTCGCGCCAGCGCGCCAGCTCCTCGGCGGCGGGCACGAGCTCGGCGTCGGGCGCGGCGGCGGCGGGCGCGCGACTGTCGGCGCGGTACCGCCTCTCCACGAAGGGCGCGAAGGCGGGGTCGTCCTCGAGGCTGAGCGTGCGGTCGAGCACGGTGCACGTGAGGCCGCGCGCGGGGTCCACCACCAGGTAGCTACGGTCGCGCTCCTCCGCCGGCTCCTCGGGACTCTGTTTGCTTTCAATCTGTATGCGAACGTTTCGAAATTCGAATCAATTGTTTTGAAGAATTTATTTCTCATGAAATAGGTGAATTAGGTGCAGTTTAAAATGAAAATATAAAATAAGATACTTCGTTACGTATCTTCATAATGAAGTTTCTATAAGACGACGTGCTAGTAAAAAATAAGTTCTATAATAAATGTAAAAATATTCCTTTTATAATTGTGTAATGATAACAGTTATTGTAGTGAACAAATCGTTTATAGCAGCAGAAAATGTAACTTTTAACTTTAATAGTACACAATTTAGGGATTAAAATTAGTGAAATAAAAAATCAGTGGTTACTACCGATTAGTATATTGATTACAATTGTTGTTGTAAGTATGTAAAAAGTCTACTCAAATCCATATTTATTATTTAGAGTAAACACCTAAGCTACCGTTATAACATAAGTAGTAAAATTACTTTTAATAAAATGTTTAAAAAACTTGATACAAGTGTTTATATAATAAATTATACTGAAGTACTTTGTGCTTAAAATTCCCCAGTATGTTAGTCTGCAAGAAGATATTATATTTATACGTGTGTTGCCTTCGTTACTCATCAGAAAGTATATGAATCGATCAGCGCTGATTAAACGCAGCGGTGAATCACCAAATGTTTCGAAAAAAGATCACATTTATTTTTACATATAATAGCATATAGTAGCAAACGAGCATCCACCTTATGGTAAGTGGATACTGCCGCTCGTGGACATCTGTAATCAACTCCAAATAGAAATTGATCCGACCCGAGTTTGACTACTAATTCGTTGCTGAGGATTAGAAGAAGAAAAAGAAGAAGAAGAAGTTATTTGAACACCAATTTGGTACACCTAATACATGCGTCTCTCTTTTATCCACCCTTCAAACCAGAATACAGCAGAGTTCAACACCGCTGATATCAGACTGAAATCGGTGTAACGACGGTGCCTCCAGAGTCGAATCACTAAAGCTTCTACCACCTGTATTGATATAATCGGAACAAGTCGCCTGTCTCGTGCTATGGTAGCGAAACTGACCTGCGGCGCGGGATCGAGGATGGTTGCGACGCGGCCGTCGAGCGCGTCGGTGAGCACGTAGCAGCGCGCGCGCGCCGTGTCCGTCAGCACGTATGTGTCCGCGGTCGCGCATGTGTCGGGGCACGTGTCGGCGCACGCGTCGGCCGGCGCGCCGCCCGCGTCCTCGCCCCACGACGTGTTGTCGCACGACAGCTCATCTAGAGCGCCCTCGCCGCCGAACTGTGACTGCGACATCTCCAGCTTCTCTTTTGCTAGAAAATCGAAATTTATTATATTAAAATATATCATCAATCCATTAATTAGCCTTTTTAGGTCCACTGCTAGACATAAGTTTCTCCTAAACAGCGGCATTCCAACCGGTCCTGAGCCTTTTGAATCCAATGGTTTGTGTCCAATGTAGTGTCTTTTTCATGTCATCAGTCCACCTGTAATGTACTTTTCTTGCCCAGACATGGTTGCCACTCGAGAACCTTAAATATATAAAATAAAAAATAAACGCTTTCTAAACTCACTGTCCCACCACACTAGGATTCCCCTTCTCGTGGGTGCCATGAACAACATGCAAACACAAGGACAGAAACACCCAGACCCAGAAAAATCAAAACGTATCATTAAATGTGTGCCTGGCCGAGAATCGAACCTGGAACTCTATGTGCGTCAGACTGGTATGAGAACCGCTTTGCCACGCGGGTCGTCTATACATGTTAATCTATTAAGAGATTTAACACATTCTAATCTTGGTTTTATCTTCATTTTAAGTTATGTGCATATGATAAATGTATATCACTTGCTTCAATGGTGAAGGAAAACATCGTGAGGAACCAACACATCTGAGAGTTCTTTGTAAACTTCTCGAAGGTGTGTGAAGTCTATCAATCAGCACTTGGTCAGTGTGGAGGGCTACGGCATAACCCTTCTCATTATGAGAGGAGACCCGTACCCAGCAGTGGGACATTAATGGGTTGATAATGATGAATTTATTTCACCTAAATTCTATCGAGTCATAACTCCATCTGGAGTGACCTATTCCTCTTTTGTCTACGACGCGTCTGACCCTCGACGTTCCCACCTGCTATCAGTCGTGCAACCAATGTGACCGACTCATTTTATGTATAAACTACATACCATCGCAGCGCCTGTAATATTTGACACGGTAAAATCAGATCAAATCAGATTTGCTTCAAATCTCAATAGTTCAGTTTTTTAAAAACAGCTATTTTAGTAACAGATTTTTAACGAAAAAATTAAATGTTTGTCGGATCTTGCAGGCGTAGCGACGATATAAATAATATTCTCAAGGGTGTTTGAAATGTACCAAACCAGTATTAAACTACCTGTGTTGACGCCGTGGTGACCATCATGGATCATCGTCTATATACTCTCGATAAGAGATCGATGCCCAGCAATGAGACAGTAAAGGGCTAAGCGATGAAGCTACGCATACCATGTAAGTGTTCAGGCAACAAGCGACAGAGCCCGTACTCGCGCATGGGGGCGGCGCGGGACACGCGGAACCGCCGCGTGCGCCCGCCGCTCGACCCCACCCACTCCGGACCTAGTTCTGGAATATAATTACTTTACAAATGTAATTTACAATTTAAATCAATAAACTATATAAAAACCGCGTGTGTGCTTATGTACGCACGTAAAAAGTTTGGCGTTAATCACAAATTATTTTTTAAATATTGAAATTAATTTAAACCAAGTTAAATTACAGACGACATTAAATACCAAGAATAATAACTTGAAAATAAGTGACATTTTAAATAAATAACATTTTAATTCAATAGAATAAAACAGGAATAGCGTATACATATACGTTACTCGCGAACAACTTAAATAACTTCCAATCGTAAAGAAAATAATAAAGCAATTTGTTTATGTACTTTTGATAAGAGGTAGAACTTTAGTGCGTCCGGGGAAATACCATCCACCCGACACATGATTCGCTGTGAAGCAATGCCTGTTTCGGTTGAGAGGTGTGGTTGTCGGGTACACTTACAGCGAGGTGACCATCTTAATCCTCAGGAGTAGTGGCGCATCTACGTACAACCACAGATATAACTTGCAGCCCTGTTCGAAGTTAGATGTGGGTGTCGATGGGCAGCAGTGACTACTTACAAGCGATACTCCTTTTGTGAATTTATATTATGGATTAATGTTAATTAACAACGAATGTATGTATGTACCTTCAAACGTGTTAACGGCGCTGTCGTTCATGGTGGCCGCCAGCATGTCGTGCTCGTCCGCGCCGTGCTCGGCGCTGTACACGTCCTGGAAATTGCATTGTTGTTTTATTATGTCAAATGAATTAACAGACATAAATTATTGTGGGTATGTTCAACCATGTGTATGGAGAGAGAGAGAACTTATGGATGTATATACGTATAAAGGTAAAGAGTATTGTGCTTATGTAAAAAGTTCTGTGTGTTCATGCGTACGCGTGTGTGTGTACGTGAGCGAGACCGCACACGCGTGTACGTGTGTGTGTGTTCGGCTATATGTTTTGTAAGTGCGTGTGCGCGCACCTTAGGCGGCGCATGCTTGTAGTGCAGGCTGATCTTGCTGAGCTCGTGGTCGAGGTGCGCCAAGCGCGCTGCATGTCGCGCCGCTCCGCCGCGCGCCGCGCCTCCGCTCTCCGCCGCCTCGCTGCCCTCGCCCACCTCGGCACCCTCCCCGCCCTCCGCCGCCTCGCCCGCAAGCGCGCCCTCCACGCTCTCCACCTGCGCACACGAAGAGCTCTTTTATTTCTGGATCTCGCTTGCGTTTTTAACATAATAGAGATAGCAAACGAGTATATGCAACACATCTGATGTAAAAGAATCTACATCTATGGCCATCCGTAGCCAACTCCGCCCTATCCGACGTCGATCAAGCATGCAACAAAATTACTTTATCATCAAAAATATTATTCAGGCGACAACGCAGCCGGAACAACCAGTTCGCAAGAGGCACGCACAAACACTGCGTGCGCTCAATTATCATTGTTATACATGTCACCAAGAAAACCACACACATATATATATATATATATAACAATCAGTTTAGCAATTAATTTGGGCGAAAAAAAAACCCTTACATAGTCCTTCGAGTCGGATCAATTATTGATCATTAACCATTACTTGCTGTTACCTAAGAACATAATATAACTATTATACAAGTGCAGTGCATACCTTGTGTCCCGGCATGGCGTGCATGGCCCGCTGCGTGGGCGACAGCGCGGGGCTGTACTCCAGCGGGGACTGGGGCGACACGGGGCCCTGACGGTATTTACACATCACGTACAATCATGAACCTCTGTACAGTGGACAGCCTACAGAGTATAATATGGCAAAGTAGCGGTTATATAAATTTGATGGAAATTTGATTTCAACAGTTGGAAAATATAGTTGAAAAATCATAATATGACGCAGGGTTAAGCAGTGACTTACAACAAAACATCTGTAGAATTAAATGTTAAAGATGTGATAACATTAAAATTATTATAACAAAATCTCTTTATTAAGGATAAATGAAACATTTAATATTTATGAAAAATGCTGGTGAAATATACACTTTATTTAATAAAAAAGGAAGGTAACTTTCTCGTTTTTATCTTTATATTCAGTGTCATTTTAAATAAAAAATTTGGTCCATATTTGTTTCTTCGCATTCGGCATGAAAGTCAATTAATAATAATTTAATATATTATATGAATAAGATCGCAAAGTTTTGAAATAACTACCATAATAAATGTACAAAAAAACTTGATTGCGCCGTAACCCCTTATATTATCATCCGAGCACGGCAAGACTTTCAGTAAAACTTAGAATCTCTCGAACTTTAAACGTATCAATATACATTTTAATATGTTTGTACATGTATTTGAAGTGTAACAAACGAGTCTGCAGGCAACGCACATCCACATCTAATCTCAAACAAAAGTTTAGTTCTATCTGAAGTCATACGTCACTCTCGAGGATTAAAACCATAAACATTCTCCAACCATAACACAAGAATTGGTACACAGTGGATTATAATATAAGCGCGGGGATGGTATCTCCCCGGGCGAATTATAGTTCTATCACCTTTTTTTATACCTAAACCTAAGGCAAACGAGCCACTTGACGGAAAATGTTCACCGCCGCCGGACACTTGCAACACCAGAGGAATCGCCAATGCATGGCCGGCCTTGTAGCTGAGGCGTATTAGCACCTCTTATGAAGAATTTCTTTGTATGGTATTTATATAAAAAGTATTTATTTATCACTACATAAAAAGTGCAGTAATCGAAGCGAACATAAAAAAAAAGGCGAAACATTAAAAGACAAAGAACAACCACGAAAAGATTTTAAATAAGAAACATTAAAATCACATGCAGTAATCGAATTGTGGCACTTACGCTGTTAGATATAGAGGCCAGTTTGTGTTGCAGCGAGAGCATGTACTCGCTGTAGGACTGCGCCTTGTTGGGCGTGCTCGGCTGCGACGAGCCCGTCGAATTCACGTTCGTCATACCTGGAAATAAATGTGTTATTAATACTACTGCCGTCCTTGACTCATAATGTCGTTATTCAACATATCTAGCTTAGCTCATCTAGCAATCAGTAAACGACGAATTAAGCAGCGATAGCCTAGTGGTTAAGACTCCGGTCTTTTTAGGGAGCATTATTTTGAAAGTTAAAATGTACAGCAACATTTTAATATTACTTGTAATAAACAGTTACTCAAATAAAATTTTAACACACATTATTCCTTCAAAATGACATAGTTTGGAATTTTTTTTTCCATATAAATTAATCACTTGATATCATTTTATATATTTTTTCATCGATTGCAAACATCACATTACCAAATGCGGAAGAGAAAATAATCAGTAAGAAATCGAAAGTAAAAGAGTGGGAATACATGAGACCGAGAGCGTGAGTGTGTGTGTGTGTACGCACCCATCTCCATGTCGACGGCGCGGCGGGCGAGCGCGTGGTGCACGGCGCGCTGCGCGGCCAGCGCGCCCAGCGCGGGCAGGCCGGGCGCCACTAGCGCCAGCCCGCCCGCCATCAGCGCCGGCCCGCCCAGCGCCAGCGGCTGCGACGACAGCCCTAAAGCGACACGCGCTTTTACTATTGTATTTTTTAGAATAACTTGAATAGAAGGATGCAGTACAATCATTCAACAAATTTAAACTTACGATGGATCTCTAACATCATTGTGACTACATAGTACATCCATCAAAAAGCTTTCTATTTGACAAATTGGTTTAGTGATGTCCGACTTGCACCGATCCGATAAATCACACTGGCTGTTATAAAATCGATGAATGACATTATTTTAGCTACTTATTTTCAAAAGAATAATTACAATTGTAAGCGATAAATATTTTATAGTTTTTGTGACACGTAAGATTAAAGCATTTCATTGGTGCAATTTTTTCATTAAACATGCGAAATTGTTCTAATTTTCGTGGTATTCATACGATCTGCGGTCTAGACGAATCGATAGATATCACCCTTAACAATAAAATATGACATACTTAATAATTATCATTGTACATATAATTGTTTGAATATTTTTAAATCAATGTAGCATATATTCAAATGCATTTAAGAGTAAATATATTGAACATCTAATACCAAATATTTTGTGGTTTCATTAATTCCCATATGGTTCGTCCGGGGAAGTACCTCTGCCGCCCCCATTATCCGACGTGCTGCGGTTATTGTATCTCCATTGGAGAGGTGCGGGTGCCGGACACATTCACAGCGAGGCGACCATCCTAGTCCTCAGGAGTACTAACGAGCATCTATGTATGACTTCAGATAGAACTTCAGTTTTGTTTGAGGTTTAGATGTGGGAATCTATCGGCTGCAGTTATTACTTAACATTAGATAGCCTGCACGCTCATTTGTTGCTCTTCAAAGGTAAAAAAAAATTAAACATAGCCATTTAAACAGTCAGAAAATAGTTACAAAGCACTGAGACTCACCCAAGTTCTGTCCAAGATTTTGACCCATAAGATTCTGATTGAGGCCCAAGTTAGACGGTAGGCCCATGTTCTGCTGCAGGCCCAGGTTCTGCGCGCCGAGGCCCGGCTGCAGCTGTCCGCCTAGTCCCAGGCCCAGGCCGAACGAACCCATCGGTTGGCCTCCGAGCTGGTTCACAGAGGTCTGAAGAGCTTGTTGTTGGACTGGAAATATATTGAGCTATTTTTTAAACAATATGTAAAATGGTAGCCTAATCACAAATAGCATCTTCGTTGGTAAGTGGTATAGGTTTAATTCTTCTGGTAGGCACTCTATTATTTAACTCAACAACCCCATTAATGTCCCACTGCTGAACATGGGTCTCATCCTAGGAGGAGAAGGATTGGGTCAGAATCCATCATGTAAGCCAAATGCGTATTAAAAGGTAGAAGTAGTGCATAGAATTCACATACCTTCTCTCGAAGAACTTTACCAAAAAACTCTTAAATGTGTACGTTTCCTTACAATGTTTTCCTTCGCCGTTATAGCGAGTGATAATTAATTTCTAATAGGCACATAACTTTGAAAAATCAGAGGTGCGTATGGTAGTCGATCCTCGGAGACCTAGCGTGAGATGCCTGAATCTTAACCTCTTGTATATCACATAAAATACTTGATTTTCATTTGACTAAAGCTAAAATACAATTACAATCCATTAACAGCTCCCTGTCGGACCGGTATAATGGCAGACCGAGATCTTGTAGCAATAAACGATATTTATACACAATTGAATAGCATCAGACTCACTCCCAGTAAATCTTTACGCGAGTGTCCTGTTCAAATCGATTCAGCAGTTTTAGATAAATTAAGTCAATAGGCAAACATACAGACAAATATTTTCAAACTTGTTTTATGCACTTCAATATACGTTATACAAAGTAATTAAGTAAGTAAGCCCTATAACAATATTTGTGTTTACACTGGAGAAGTGTAGTCGTTAGGTACACTTGCATGCGAGGCGACCAGCTTAGTTCTCAAGAGCATTAACGTATCTATGTACGATTTCAGAGGGCTTAAACCATGTTTGAGATTAGATGTAGGTGTCCATGGGCTGCAGTGACCATTTAACATCAGGTGGCCTCGTGAACAGGTGGCACACTCGTTTGGTACTCTTCACACATAAAAAATCGCAAAGCTCTAACGTTAAAGCGCATTCCATTGGACAAACAGTACAGCCGACAGTCGTACAGCAAGCGAAGCAAGTAGTAAAGTACGGGTGATAGTTACCGATAAGATCGTTAGCGGTGACCAGCATGGGTTGGTAGTACTTGGGCGGCGCGTAGTGCGGCAGGCGGCCGGACACCATCGCTACGTACACACAGCATGTTAGTCACGGCTCGCGCGATCGCAACACGAAGCGCGGACGGTGTTAAGAGGATTTTGGTTACACAGAACAATATAAGATGGTTGAAAATATAATCCATTTGCTAATTCTTCCGCGTCTGCCTATCGTTACTATATACGCCCACACGCACACGCACGCACACTCACAAGAGAGCACGCGCGCGCGCGCACGGATGCAAGCACGCGTACATGCACGTGCGCACACGCACGCACCCACATTCATATGTATAACCCAAATTTGCATACCGAATCGCGATACAGACGATGTTTGGACTCGAATTATCCATGAAATAAGGTTTAACTCGGTTTGCCTAAATCTAAACTCAACCGGACGCGTGAACCACGCCTCCTTCGCACTTCTATTGTCTTATATTGTTCTGTGGTTTTGATAAAGTACAGGTTAAGAATACAAGGGTTGCCAAATTTTGTTATAAATTGCTGTTACAGGACCGGACTTGTTGTAGGGCAGCTCGGACAAATACCTGGATCATGGGGTGACCGTGAGAGGATTTGCTCGATTAAATTAAGTCAAATATATATCGTTTTAATGAACGTTTTCTACACTCATAGCCCCACAATAGCAGTAACCCTGTGTCGTGGGTGCTATAGATACATACAAAGATAAGTACACAAATACCCAGACCCCAGAATAGAAATCTAAATTCATTATTTAAATGTCTGCTTGGCCGGCAATCGAACTCGGAATCCACTGCGTTTCAGACCGGTATGGTAAAAGCTGCATCACGCGTGTCGTCAAATTGTATTAGTAATCCACAATTTTAATACATATATAAATATTCTTAGAAAAAATCAGATAGCTACATAAAATAAACGAGGCAAATTTGGTAATTCAGATGTTCACTAAAATGTCCGATACGGTTCTTGGCCCTCCCAATCATTACCAGAAATAGGCACCTAATTTTAATTTTAATTACTAATCATTGTTAACTGTTAAAATTCAGTTTTTAATCTAACTATTTGATTGTCCAATATTGAAGAAAACAGTTTATTTACATAATTATACCGGAGTAGTCTTACAAGACATTTGGATATTGTTAAAATACATTGTCTATTTTTGCAATTATCAGGAACATAGGCATACAATTAGATAGAGTTATATGCGAAAACGCATGCGAGAATATACATTGCAGTCATTCCAAGGCCATTCATTCGTTTAGAAAAACAAGGGACAGTTGATCCATCAATAAGTTCACTGTTAATTGGAAAATGATTACATATTACTTGAGATGCATATGTGTTAATTTTCGTACTTACCGGGTTGTGCGTTGGTCAGGATGTTATTGTTAAATCCAAGATCGGGTTGCGGGAACTGCGGCTGGTTCAGCAGTCCTAGGAGATTCGGTCCCGATAGGTTTTGTTGTTGGCTGAAAGGATTTGTTTATTTTTATATTTGACGAGTGGCAAACGAGCGTGCGAGTCACCTGACGTTAAGTGATCACACACTGCAACCCATATACGCCCACGTCTAACCACGAACAAAACTGAAGTTCTATCCGAGGTCGTATATAGATGCACCACTATTCTCGAGGATTAAAGTGGTCGCCTCGCTGTAAGTGTGTCCGGAAACCGCACTTCCCCAACCGAAATACAAAACTGCTTCAGCGCGGATTACCAGGGTCGGCGGTGATACTTCCCTGGACGCACCTAACCCAGGATGGTTCTATCACCTATAAAATTAGATTTAGAGTGTGTTTTCTCTGCAATAGTGTGATTTTGGGGTATAATTACAGCATTAAATCCATCTGAACTGTGCAGTTACTAACCAAACCTCTGTATCCTACTTCCAATAATACAAGGGTTATATTGAACAGTGATTGCAATCGCATACCTAGCCCCGAAAATTAAGATTAAATGCCTCATATAAGTCTGTCTTACCACATTTCAAATTTGAACTACCGTTTCTTTGGTTACAATATTAACGCGAAATTTACCACAGACTTTTCCACCACAGTGTTGCCATCTGCCTTATCTATACAACAACTTGAAACATGTTTATAAATGCATCCATATCGTTATGTTATCTGTTACCATATAGCCAAATGAGGCAAAACAATTATGATTAGGATTATTTAAATCTATATTTACCAATGTTTTTTCAGTTAATAGATTTTATTTTATTAAAAATATACTCACTTCATAATATTTTGTTTCAGGAGCATTCTCTGAATATTTTCGGCGTTCGGCATAGTATCCGTCACACCTTGGGTAGGCGTGAGGGTCGGTTGGTTGAACTGCAACCTGCTAAGCCCCATGGGGTCTAACGCGGGGGCCACTTGCCCTAGCCCCATATTCAGTCCCAAGTCTCCGCTCACCCCCATGGGGGTCCCGACCTGACTCAGACCCAATAGGGGCGTATCGGTAGCTATCTGCAGCGGCGTGGTCAAGTTCGAGAGATTCGGTTGTAAGCCTCCGTTCAACAATGCAGGATGGACCGTCGTGGACTGGAAGGGAAAAGCTTGCGGGATTGTCGACTGTATGTTCGTTGTCATGGCGACCGAAATCGGCGGTGCCGTCGACTGCGGTACCGGAACACTGCTGGGTATTTCCGGAGGCATCGGCCTCACTTCGGTAGGCCGATGGTCGGTGATCGTCTGCGGAGCGTGCGTCAGCTGCGAGGCCGTGGAATACTGGTGAATAGGAACATAGTTTTCTTGGGGAATGACTTGGGCGGGCGGAGGGAGTTTCGGCGTTTCCGGTTCAGGCAGGCCATTGACCTGGGACACTTGAGGGGCTTGCGGCTCTTGCGGCTTGGGAGGCGGTTCCCGAGTGACGTCGGAGTACAGCTTGGGCTCGGGCGGTTTCTCGGGTGGTTTCTCCGGCTCGACGGGTTTGTCCGGGGGTTTCTCCTCGTCGTGGTCCTCGCCGCGGTCCACAACGGGGCTGACTAGGAAGCGCGATATTTTGCGCGTGGGTTTCTGCTGCTTCTTCTCGCCATTCTGCGACTCCGTGCTGCCCGAGCGGTCGGCCAGCGCTCCGCCCTCTGACTGATTCGATCCTGTTGTAACAAGTCCTGGTTATTGTATTTAAGCTAAATTGTAACCACATAATTGCAAGTAAAGGAATTATTCTTTTTATTATTATAATGTATAGTGGTAAGATTCCAGCTTTTCACCCTTAGTTCCGGAGGCGTATCAGAAATTAATTGCCACTTGCTTAACCAATGCATGAAAGCACTGCGAGGAAACCTGCATGCAGAGTATTCCGTAAAGTTTTTAAAGATGTATGAAATTTACCAATACGCACTGGCTGGATTATGGCCTGACCCTTCTCGTTATGAGAGGACACTGGGGACAGTAACAGATTGACAACGATGTTTAAATTAGTTTTTTTACGAAACATACCGACAGAGGAAGCGGTGCTGATCTTGCGGGCAGCGGGATCGGGCGGGGCGCGCGGCGTGGGCCCCGTGAGCGTCGGCGGCTCGGGCTCGGGCTCGTCGGCCAGCTCGGCCAGCGCGATACTGTCGGCGGACGCGGTGGGCGTGGTGCATTCTGAGTTGTCCTGGTTCGAGTCCGTCAGGTTTTCTTCGCGCTCCGTCGTCTCAGAGTCGTAGTCCGTCTGTTTAATGACCCATGTTACAAAATTATCTAATATTGAGCTCCATTCAAAACTAATGACTGAGACAAATGAAGATTACCCTCTTGCTGTGATACTATAGAGATTTTTGAAAAATATCGAGACAATGTATTTAATCAAGTAATGCAATTTGCAATTTAAAGTTATTTCATTTAATTTGCTTATATTTCACTTCATGAAGTAATTAAGTAAGAAGGTAATAAATAAAATAATTCATTAATTTAAATAACATTATGACTCTTATGAGTTATTACTCAATTGCAGATTTAATTATATTAACAATAATGAATTACAATTGTGAGTGACATGGACTCAATATTTATGATCAATAACAAATCTCAGTGGTACAGACAGTTTTTTTTCCCTAAAAAAGAAAACAAATCCAACATTAAACAAGTGCAATTTATGTGTAATTATTAATACTTGCAAGTGACGCCAGAGGGAGAAGTTATTATATATTAAGGGGCGACATCAAGCACGGAAGAATTGGTGCATGATTTTTTTTTTCGAAATGTGTAGTTTCTGTTGGCCCTAGCGGCCTCGAAAGCTTCACCGACTTTGGTAGGAGCCGGGGAGAAATCAGCTGGGACCGAAGACTGGCCGTGAAGGGCAACTGATCTAATAACACGTATAATCCTTTTATAACGTTTTGTGATAGACATATATGTATGATGGGTTATACAGAGAGATCAATTCAAATTTCATTATTATTCGTTTCACTTTATATATTTTGTTAAAGCGCATAAACACCCACATATAACCTCAAACATTATTGAAATCTCATCTGAGGTCAGATGCAGACGCGTTACTACTCTTAAGGTTCACGGCGGTCGCCTCGCTGCAAGTGTAGCCGGTCACTGTAGATTGTGAGGTCCCCGGTGGTATCTCCCCGGACTTACCATAGTTCTACCCTATCTAATGGGTTAGTAGCCCACCGTATGTTAGTGCAAATAATTCTGCAACCTTATAATGTATGGATTTTTTTATAGCCATGTCCATACATGTGAATTTCGGGGATCTATTTTGTTTAGGCCGTTTAATTTTAAATGCTTAGTCATAACTCTGGTAGTAAAACAACTATAACATAGTTCTTATGGTTGTTTTTATTGGAACGTGAGCTTTGTCACCGCAGTGGGTGACATGGTTCATTTTCCATACTCTTTCTTTTGCCATGTAATTCTTTGTATTTCTTTATTTCCTTCACTGCTGTTGCCTGTAAGTTGTTCGCGTTAGATACACGTTATTATACTGACCTTGTCGATGTTGAGGCGCAGCGCGGCGTGGTGCGGCGCGGGGTCCGCCTGCAGCTGCTGCACGAGGTCGCGGATCAGCTCAGTCAGCGCGCCGCTATGCCCTTCCGGCAGTAGGTTGTTGGAAACCTGTGACAGACGAGCGAGTGCTAAGTGATACGACTGTAGCTCGACCGAGCAGGCACCACCAGCACCGGTCTATGAGGGCGGCCTCTTAATACGCTCGGGTACGCTTACTGTAAGGCAACCATCTTGGTCCTAAGGAGTAGTGACGCATCTATTTTTTTTTTCTTATGTTTGAAGAATAGCAAAGAGTTTGGAATTTTATGTTTAAAAATAATGCAGTAAAACCAACTAAGTTGCTCGCGATCTCCTCGGGGTTGACGTCGCTGACGTGGAACTTGAACGTGACCCTCTTTGACTTGGACTCGAGCTGGCACTCGACCACGGTGCCGCCCTCCGTGACCGCCAGTACGGTCAGCCGCGGCATCTTGTC
The DNA here is from genome assembly GCA_018249415.1 of Phareas burnsi. Lineage (NCBI taxonomy): Eukaryota > Metazoa > Arthropoda > Insecta > Lepidoptera > Hesperiidae > Phareas > Phareas burnsi. The sequence continues at coordinate 335 of DWKL01000560.1, read as the reverse complement.
CTTTTCCCGGGAACGCTTCTTAGACCCCCGGGGCCTCTTCTCGCTCGTTATCGGCGAAGGGATGGCCGTGCTCGCTGTGAACGATACATTTTATGACACTAAAGTCGCATTGAATATGTTACTCTCATCAACTTTTTACTGTCCCTCCGATCGGCACTGGCACTCATTGGCGCTGGTTTTCTTTCTTTCAAAATAAGAAATCTATTAATAGAGATTCGAACTCTGATGATCGGTGCGGTAGCAGAGATGCCTCCTGGATTCTGTTTGAAAACTGGTATGAATGAGATTCACTTTTAAGAGTGTTAATCCTCAAAAGTAGTAATTTATATTTTGTA
>DWKL01000559.1:0-18212 GCA_018249415.1 Phareas burnsi | reverse complement strand
ACAAGTTTTTATTTACAACCACCTGTCAACTAACAGATGGAAAACTTCATTCCAAATGATGTTGACGCTCCGTTTTAACTGTACGGATTGTACGCAATAATTATTAAATGTAAAAATGTGACGTTGATTAAATGAAATAGGTATTTTCTCATTTTTTAATTATTTCACTCATAGTTCATATATTTTTAATTTGACACAGTGAAAAACCTGATTTAACTTGATTACGACTTGTGTGGTGCAACGGTAACCATACTTGCCCTATAAATATTATTATTCTCTTTACATACTTGTCTAACATACAAAGGTCCGAATTCGTCCCGGGCCAGGCTGAAATGTATACGAAATATTAACTTTTTTTTCCGGATGTTTATGTATATGTCTTCGTTTGTATTTTAGACAGTCATGGAATGGGGAATATAATGTAATAATGTGTCATTATAACATTATCGTACTTTTCAAAACCGCAAAAACGGAACGCAACAAAGGTCAAATTTGTCATATTATCTTACGTCAAACCCTCAAGTGTCAAATACTTTTTTTATTGTAAATGTAAACATAATTTTTTACTTATATACATAACATTAACGCTGTCTATCGATTAAATAAAAACAATGATATGGTCTGTACAAAATCTAACAGTTTCTCTACACATCCCAAAACGGCTTATATCGAGCACAACACGAATAGTTATAAAAGAAAATTTACCCGCCGTCGCTTATAAACCTGAAGTTACAGAAAATAATAAATATGAACGGTGGGAAAAGGATGGTCTGTTTAAAGCAGACAATTCTGCCAACCAGGCAGTGTTCAGTATAGTACTACCGCCACCAAATGTTACCGGGAAATTACATTTAGGTTAGTTTGTATCTGTAGCTAAAAACATAACATTAATTCTTAACGATTACTTTCGTGTACTATAGTCACTTTACACACTGACAAACCTTTTAATATAGATTTCTTTGTGTTAAGTAGCAAACGAGCGTGCAGGCTACTTGATGTTAAATGGTCACTGCACTCACGTCTATCCTTAAACAGGACTGAAATCCTATCTGAGATTATGTGTAACGCATTACTGCCTTTGAAGACTAAGATGACCGCTTTTGTACTTAACCTGGCATAATACAATGTAAACAAAATTTTATTAGTACATTTAATTGTAAAATTTTATTAAACTATTTCAGGCCATGCTTTATCATGCACAATCCAAGATGTGATAGTTAGAAGAAGACGGTCCATGGGACAGAATGTGCTTTGGCTACCTGGAACAGATCACGCTGGTATTGCTACACAGGTATATATCGTATAGTATGATTACCACATCATCAAACTATTATTGGTCAACTTTCTATGATTTTCTTTATGTGAGAAGAATAGCTAACGAATGTCCCCTGATGCACTGCAGCCCATGGAAATTCACATCTAACCTCAAACAACAGTTATATAACAGGACTGATGCCCTATCTAAGCTCATATGTAGATGCATTATTACTCCTGAGGATGAAGATGGTCACCTCGCTGTAACTGCAACTCTCCTACTGAAACACCGAAACTGCTTCATGCAATAATTATAAATTGCTTTTTAAATCTTTCCAGGGCATTGTAGAAAAGTATCTTAAAAGCAAACAAAACATTAATAAACATGATTTAGGGCAGGAAAAGTTTAACCGAGAAGTTTGGAAATGGAAGGAGAAACATGGCAATACCATCTGTAAACAATTGAGGACCTTAGGCTGCTCTCTAGATTGGTCCCGGGAAATATTCACAATGGACTCCCAAAGAACCCATGCTGTCAACACTGCCTTCATTACTTTGTTTCAAAAAGGTCTTATATACAGGAAGAAAGCTTTAGTAAATTGGTGCAATGCCTTAAAGTCAACTGTATCTGATATTGAAGTAGAGAATTTGCCAATCAATGGACCTACTGAATTAAAGTTGCCTGGTTACAATAACCCAGTTAAGTTTGGTTTGTTGTACAATTTCGCTTATAAAATATTTGACAGTGAAGAGGAAGTTGTGGTTTCTACCACAATGCCAGAGACTATGCTCGGGGATACTGCAATCGCTGTACATCCTGAGGATACCAGGTAACAATTTAATTTTGCAATCAACTGTTTGTTTTGGTGCCACATCTATTTTAGCCTTATAGTGGCTGTGTTGCCATCGACCCATTATTGTCCCTCTGCTGGGCATGTGTCCTCTCTCATAAGGAGAAGCTTTAGGCTGTAGTCCACAACTCTGGCACAGTACAGAACTATATACATAAAAAATTGTCAGTTGTACAAGTTTTGTTTTGATGTTTTCGTGGACCGCTAAAGCAAGTGATCATTACTTTTTAATATGCACATAATTTCGAAAAACCTGAAATGCATGCGGGATTTGATCCCGGACCTTAGCTTGAGAGGCTGGAAAGATTATATCAACAGTAAAGAGTTCTTAAATGCAAACAGATTTGGGGCCTTCTATCTTAGTTTTTAGGAGAAGTAACCCGTCCGTGACGATCGCCAGCTGAGGTATCGGTGCTCTTTGAGATAATACATGTTCATACTCAACTAACTTGGACAGTAACCACTCGTGGCATTTGTAATCAGTCATTCTATTTGTAATTTCTTGAAAAATTGATTTATGAATTTGTACAATTTTTTCAAGTATTGTAAACTGTAAACTGAGATAATTAATTATATTTTACACTCTATTCCAGATACCAACATTTAAGAGGCAAAAAAGCATTTCATCCATTTAGGAATACTACAATACCGTTCATATTTGATACTTTTGTAGATAGAGAATTTGGATCTGGTGCTGTTAAAATAACTCCAGCACACAGTAAAGTTGATTATGAAGTAGCCAAACATCATAATTTGCCTTTACTGCAAGTGATCAATGAAGATGGACTTATACAAAATGCTGGTAAATTCAATACCACCAAAAGATACGATTGTAGATTGAAATTAGTGCAAGAATTAGATAAAATGGGTCTTTTGAAATCAATAACTGCACATCATATGACATTACCAATTTGTAGTAGGACGGGTGATGTCATACATCATATGCCAAAGGAACAATGGTTTCTGTCTTGCAGCGAATTGAACAAAAAAGCAACTAAACTCGTTGAAAGCAATAGCTTGAAAATCGAACCTGAAAAGTTTATAAAAGCATGGCATAATTGGACTGGTGACGACAGAGACTGGTGTATATCAAGGCAATTGTGGTGGGGCCACCGAATTCCTGCATATAAATGTAGCATCGATAAAGATGTAGTTTGGATTGCCGCTTTAGACGAAGCAACTGCTAAAATCCAAGCATCAAGTTTCTTGCGAAGTTTACCAGATTCAATAAAAGCGGAAAGGGACACAGATGTACTCGATACTTGGTTTTCGTCTGGAATATATCCCTTTTCGGCTTTCGGTTGGCCAGACATCCATAATAATGCTGATCTAAATACATTTTATCCTTTGAGTTTAATGGTGACAGGACATGATATTTTAGGTTTCTGGGTACACAGGATGGTCATGCTAGGTCTAGAATTGACAGGTGAATTACCTTTTAACAACATCCTATTGCATGGAATCATTTGTGATAATAAAGGAGCCAAAATGTCCAAAAGCAGAGGCAATGTCATAGATCCCATGGATGTTATAGAAGGAATATCAATGCAGAGTCTAAAGAATAAAACTGAAGAAATGCAAAGGGATGGAGTTTTAAACCAGGAAGAAGCTAAAAAAGCTTTAGCTTATCACAAATCAAATTTCGCGAGCACAAACGGTATTCCTCAGTGCGGTGTTGATGCATTGAGATTCACCCTTTTATCTCAGGATATAAAGTCCCACTTTATTAATTTCGACGTAAATCAATGTAATGCAAATAAGTTGTTCTGTAATAAAATCTGGCAGAGCATTAAATATACGCAACTGTCTTATGCAAAGCTTAGAATAATAGATAAAGCAATAAGTCGTGATGATTTGACTAACTTCGATAAGTGGATACTAAGCAGACTTGCAAACATGGTCGATAAAGTGAATAGTTCCTTGGATTCGTATGACTTCCATCTAGCTACAAAGGCAATCAGATCATTAATTTATAATGAATTTTGCGATGTGTATCTAGAGGCGACCAAGGCTGGTTTTGAAAATGATAATCCATCCATCGGTTACGCCCATGCGCATACCTTATCGGCAGTTTTAAATACATCTTTGAGATGTCTGGCTCCTTTTATGATATACGTAACAGAAGAAGTAATACCAAAAATACCGGTTTTTGAAAACAACATTATTTTCAACTTCGATGATAGTAACAAGCGTTACTTTGATTACCCAAAAACTAGTGATTTTCAAATTTGGAAAAACGAAGATCTAGAAGAGCAAGTGAAGAGAATTCTAAACACAATAAATCTTGTACGAGAATTGAAAGGATTTTATAGCATTTCGAATAAAGTTCGGCCAACGATTTGCGTTAACACAAAAGACGAAAATTTTTTGTCCGATATAGAAGAGAACAGAGCTATAGTTATGAATTTTACAAGATGCAGTGAAATTAAATACAATGAGACATTTGATAAGATCCACGTTAAAGCTTTATTGGACAAAGATACTGAAATCCTTGTAGAGCTAATTGGTGACAATGCGGAAAATTCATTATTAGCAGCAAGAAGCAAATTAGAAAAGAAAATAAAAAAGTTGGATGACACTCTACACAAACTGGAGGAAAAATACACCAGCACACGCTATTTAACCAGTGTTCCCGAATGGACGCAAGTGTTAGACAAAGAGAGGTTATCGTTAAAAAAGGAAGAACTTAAGCAACTACAAAGATTGATTTCATTTTAAATTGAATGTGTGACCGGTCATATATTAAGTTGCATTAATTTATTTTTTATGTGACAAGAGGCCCACTGTAGTAGAGTGGTCCCTGCATGGACACCCAAATCTAAACTCAAACCAGAATGAAGTGTTATTTGAGGTTGTACGTAGATGAGTTATTACTTGTGAAGACTAAGATCCTCGCCTCACTTATAATTGTGACAAAATAGTGTTATTTTAGTTTTAAAATTATTTCAAGTGTTGGAATTAAATAAATAAACCATAAGATAAAACATTCATACCATTTATTTAAAATTTTAATTGACTAACATCATTGGTGGCTTCATTTAAACGATCTTTTAAATGTAACACCGTAAAAATTATCAACAAATCATTGCGGCACATTTATTATATTTCGATAATTTTTGAAATATGCCTGGAAGCTTACAATGTTACTTATTTTAACAAAATTGAGTTAATTTTAATACAACTGCATTTATGCATGCAAAATTCCATTTCAGTCTTATTTATAAATGAAATTCCTAAAACATTTATCAAATAATTAATTTCAATTTTATAACAATATGTTTTTTAATCACTCAATAAAAAAATAAGGATTTATTTAAGGACATTTAACTTTGTGATCATTTGATTTTGAAGGCCACGATGCATTTAACAATCGTTATATACATTTCTGTATTGGTATCATAACTAATCATAGATGATTAAGACTTCACATAATAACTATAGATAACTTTTTATTCACTATAGATAATAACAAAACGCGTTGTAAAAATATTGACAACTTATGTAGAACTGACTACACTTGCTAATGTGGTTAAAATATGAAAGGCTTAATATAATACTTCGTTTTTTCCCTTGACACACACGTGTTAAAAATATCTGATACGCTATAGAATTTGGACTATGAACAGTGAATAACTGCGCTATATTGTAAACAATATACCTATTTTAACGTTTGGTTTTATTTTCTTGCGCCCCGAAGTATTTCAATGTTGGAGTTACGAGCGACCAGAGAAAGGGATCTGATCGTTCGTTATGGATGACTCTGGGAAAACGTCAGCTCATTGGAGATAGAAGTTGTACGTAGCGAGCATCCAGTGAATGGCCTAAGGGGCATAAGACAAGGGAAGTACTTCTACCCGACTTCTACCCGAGTTCCCAGAACTTCTCTACATGTCCAGTGTGGCCAATGATTGGGTTTTGAGTGAGTAAAAATCTCACATAACCTGACCTTTCCATCATAAAGTCGGGTATCTTGAGGAACTCTAGCCCCCAGCCCCTCTCTCTCCTTCCACCGAAACAAAATAAAAGCTATTCTCAATAAACGTTTCTTACTTTTTTTCTTGAAGAACCGAAGAGATTACCGAAAATGTACTTAAATCCTAGCACATTTAATAAATTGTAACTTAATTACTGTATAGGGGAACAACATAAACCATATACAAAGTCTTTTGTTTTAAGATTTTGAAATTCAGATTTTTTTGCATTTTAAACATATTTTATGCACTGTGACGTTATGCTTTGACACGTTACAGTGGTTTGAGTTTTGGTGCGAATCTTTGAACGACTAATGTATCTTATGTGTTTGTTGTCTGTATTTTGATATACGTCGCATTTTTGAAGAATGCCAAAATGCATATTACAATGAGATATAATTTTTAATACATTAACACACCTTTTCAGCAACTATCACATACTCAATTATACATATTTTAAGTTTTAATAGATTCATTATACACGTGTAACGTAATAACCCGGAAACGAGCTTTATATCAGTCACATCTGTAATGTAACTTACAAAATTTAACTTCTACTTGTTATATTACATAATCCTTTATATAAGGTGTAAATTGTATGCACAGATCCCCAATTAGCCAGTACATAAGTTGACGATTTAGGCATCTCCCAAGGCACACCACTCGGCCATATAGTCCTAATATGTTTTCGCTACAGAAGTCTCACTTCTACAATAACATCAACTTAAAGCGAAATTATCAACCTCAAATATATTAAAACTCTCGTGGATATAAGCTAAGCTAACAAAACCATTTTCATACTATTTCACTAGAATTACGCTTAAATTTATCACAAATTCTATACAAAAACAATATTATGAAATACAAAATAGCGGTTTTTGTATCTGAATCTCGCTCGCACATAAAGAATGACGAATTTAGACGACACGCGTGGCGCTGTGGTTACCATATTGGTTTGACGAGCAAATTATTCCGGGTTTGATTCCCGGCCAGGCAGACATTTAAAGGTTGAATTTATATTTCTGTTCTGGGTATTTGTGTGCTCGTCTTGTTTATGTTCATAGCACGATACAACGTAGATTTCCTAGTGTGGGGTAATTTATGTAGAAAGCGTTATTTTAAAGAGCGAGAGGCAAACAGATATGCCGTCATTTTGTATTACATTCTTTATTGGAACAAGTAACATATGCAAACCATGTTAGTTTAAATTTTGTCTAAAACTATACAAATATAATTAATAAAACATTCTCTAAATAAAACATTGTACAAACCCAAGCTACAGTAGAGTTGTTCTATTTTGCCAGTTTTTTTTCATATACTATTGCATAACTAAACTTTTACACTTGAATATTTCCTATCAGTGCTCTGTGCAGTTATGGAACCCAAGAGCATTACAATCTCACTTTGACCTTTATCTTTAAATATAATTAAAGACCATTTTCAATAATGTCAATAATACAGCATTGGTCGTAATTAAGCTAGGGCCCACTGAAATTTAGGAAATAAAAATCGCATGGACACTAAAAATAATCCTTTAATTTATTAAGTTTTTTTTTAAATTTAGTTTTTCATCAACCACGTAATATTAGATGTCAGTTACCCAAAACTTTTGCATGAGTAAGCCTATAAGAAAGTATAACATTTTCATAAAATTTATTGTCGAATTAGACTATTGACTTGGTCAAAATAAACATTTTAATAATATATCAAAAGTACCAATTTTCTATATGCATTTAATTTCGAGTTGAACCAAACAACAAAATAAATATTAACTTTTCTAAAATAAGCAAAACATTCCCTGAATAAATATAATTTCGCATTGGGATCACGCGTTTATTAATTCTCAAAATGTATTAAATGGAAGATTAAGTTAAATTATTTACACACATTATATACATCCTTAAACAAGATATGTAAATTATAAATGAATTTATATTGAGATCTAATTAAAATACCGATTTGGCAGATTTTTACAACTCCAATTAAAATGTAATAAAACTTAACAAACTTCACCAGAGATATTCCTAACAAAATTAACAACATACTTAAAATTCTCACACAATTACTTCATAATTTACAGTGACATGATTATAATGGATAGTGTCGCCTATAGATAGCTAAAGTGTTTTTCCGTCCCTAAGGATGAAGTTTAAAAGACTTGTTCATATGTCAACTATATTCTTTAGATTGAAATGCAGTACAAGCATTCCTGACAATCTGGACCCATTGCTCACCCACTACTGGGCTAGATATCTTCCAGGCATGAGAAGGGACATATGGCAGATGATAAAGGCTATGGCCACGTTCTACCACAATGACTCAAAGCAGGTAAGAGATTTCATACACTTTTGAAGTATGGAGAACTTTCAAGTAACTTACACTGGGTTTCGTAACAAAAGTTATTTATCATTAAAACAATTGGTAATTAATTTCTCACATCAAGTGTGTTGAATGCAAATTCAGATATAGGTTGCCATACTGTTTTTACTACTGCAAAAAATATATATGAACCAGTTAGCATTAAACTTTTTATCATAAAGAAAATATAAGCTTGCAAATACTTAGCTCCGTACTGGACTACTCGGTGCTGCTAGGCATCTGGTGTTTACATTACAATTAATATGTTAAACAATCCTCAAAGTACATGTTAGCTATGACTTCTTTGGCACTTTGCATCTTGATTTTAACTTTGATATGATTTTTCTTTTGTTTGAGTGCAGACAGACATAATTTTTGCCCTCGCTCACAGCTGTAAAAGTAATATTCGAATTTAGATGACAAATGGACAATGATTTCACATTATCTTTATCCTATACTAATCAAATGCTTACAAGCTTGTGTATTTTATGGGGAATAAACCCACTTCAACTAGCCAGGAAAAGCTAACTCCAAAGGTATATGTGAGCCAAATCATATGATGACACAAAAGTCATGAACCCTCAAATAATGCATTTAGATTATTTCAGATAAATAAAATGAAAGGAATGTAAACTCAAGGGTACACTGATAAAAATTGGTAAATGCCCATGCACATGCATTTACATGTGCACAGGAAGCAACAAATAGTTAAGTATCTGATGGCATGTGGACATGGTTGCCCATGGACATCTACAACTGATTCCAAATAGGGCAGGAGTCCTATCTAAGGAGTATTGCTTGCTTCTTAAGTGAGAGAGTGAGAGAGTTAAGGATGAAGTGAGAATGTGAATAGGTGGTAGAAATATAATTTGACTGGTACCAGCAGCTGAGCTGAGCTGAGATGTTTATGAGCTATCCATAAACATTCATAATCAACTCCAAATAGGATTGTAGTCTCACCAGAAATTGGAGGACTGAGTTGGAACACTTTATGTTAGTATCTCTCCTTTACAACATCACTCACACCAAAGCAGAAGTAGATGTCACAGAGTCGGCACTCAGACCAAACCAAGAAGGGTTCTACCACCCTCAATATATCCTGATAATAGAAGAAAAAAATATTTAAAAGAAGTAATCAGGAGAACCATACTTACTTATCCCGGTAATCTCTCTGCCCTTAACTTTTTTTTGTTGTTCCTCATGCCATTTAACGTGTTTCACCAAACAGAAGAGATATTTGAAGCTTTGAGAGCACTTTGCACATGCATACATCATCTCTTCATTTGGTTCCTGAACTTTGTCTGCTAAAATGAGGAATTATAAATATTAATTTATTTACTGTTACATTTGACTAAGTGACTCTTCAATCATTCTTTCATGCACAAAAATTAAGCAGGAAAAATGTTGAGCTTAATAAGGCTTTCAATATTACCTTTTTCAGTAGGTCAGGAACAATAGTAAAAAAACACAATTTTCCTATGATTTTTAAACAATTTGTCAGGTTGTTTTTTGTTGGCATTGTTGTTACTTGGTTGAGGCATGGTATTGGTCAAGATATGACTTAAAATGTTTATTTTGTTAATGTGCTTACCTATAGTAGGATACAAGCTTGCCAAATCATTGTCACATTTATCTGCATGGTTGATAACGCCGCCTGGTAAGATTTCCAACGTGGGCCAACTTCCAGGAGTACTTGTTTTTGGTTGCTGTATATTTGGTTTTGTTTCCACTTCTGCTAATTCCTGAAAATAGGTTTATCTAGTAAGTGGTACATTAAGGTTCAAATACTCCTCATTCTGAGAGGAGAATCATGTGTGAAGAATAGTGACACACAATATATAATGGAGTTAATAACAAAGTAAGTAATCAGCTTAACAGAAATTGGTTGGTTATAGAATAAAGTTTGTGTGGTTTTTGGGGTGGCAAAGTATTGTTTTGTATTAGGTTTGAACTCAGCTTTCCAACAACACACAGCTATGTTTCATTCTTTTTATAATCGATTTTAAATTTTTATCTCTGAAAGTATACATTTCCATTTTTAAGGGAAATATAGTACACCATGGCCCCAAAATGAGACTATTCATCAATATCATCAATCCAGTAATGTCCCACAGCTGAGCATGGGATTTCTCTTAGAATGAGAAGAGCTGGACCCTAGTCCACCACACTGGCAAACACGGATTGGTAGACTTTAAACACCTTTAAGAACTTTACAAAGAGCTCTTAGTTGTATGGGTTTCCTCACAATGTTTTCCTTCACTGTTAAAGTAATTGATAATTAATTTTTAATATGCACATAACTTGGAAAAATTAAGAGATGCGTGATTCGAACTTCGAAAACCTAGCGTTATTTTAACCATTACGCTTTCACGTAAACTAATTCTAAAGTAATCCAATAGATATAAAAAAACCCACTCACTAGAGGTTCATTTAACGGAGGCTCGAGCGATTCGGGAATAATAATTTCTGCGCTATCCCCGTCGAACACCTCCGCGTGTATCGTCACCACGACGTTACCGTCCTCATCGTTCACCACACAATCGCTCGCAACACTGTCCACAACACACGTCTCCAACACTTCGTCGCGGATCACCACGTCGTTGATAATCTCACTGCTGTCGTCGTCTAAATGTTCGATCTTCACCTCACAGTCCTCATACCTGTCCGGCTGCACGTCCTCCATGCGTACGAGAGGAACGTTTTCTAAGTCCTCGCTCTCTAGCGCACTTGTTGCTGACATCCTCCAAACAATTATGCATCACCGTGTGACGTTTATCCGCAAATGTATTATCAATGTTTCTTGTATCAAGGAATATTAAATCACTCGAGCGTAACCATGTTACTGTGAATAGGCTGTTTATAGTTTTTGGTGATAATAAATACGTATCGTTAACGTAAACTGGAAGAGCTACGTTCAGAAGTGACAGCTGTCATTGTATGTCATCAAAAAATTCCAATATTTTCAATATTTTTTTGTACACAAGACTATATAGTCTGTGCTGGAAAATATTAGATTTTTTATTACATAGTATGACAAGACTGTTATTTTTACTACTATAATATACTTCAAATAAAACAGAAGAACATACTAACTATATAGTAATTAGTAGATTTTTAATTAATATCAATTATAGTGACCTCTATTGGCAGCTAGTAGAAGATCGTCGACTGTTGATTCGCACTTGACGCTATCCATAAATCAAGCCATTGTGTTGAGTTGTGATGCAAGAGTAGTAATAATAACTAGTAACTGCCAAAGACATTTAAAGTAAATGCCCATGAACCTTCTCTCTTTAGTACAAGTTAAATATAAATAACATGCTTTGGGTATCATAAAAATGATTAAATCGTCATTTTATCATGAATATGTATTATAGTCTTAACTACTTATCGCAGAGATTAATTTTTAATAATTATTATTATAGAGTAGACTTTAGGTAGATTTTTATACGGTTATTCATCCCGCTCAACCATTGCACTACCAAAGTTATATATTATTATACTATTTGAATAACTAAACCATGAAATAAGTTATATCTTTCGGTAGGTGTCACGCCTGAACTAAATTCTACAACAGGGGGCGTTTATTATAATTGTGGTACATGTTTTAGAATAATTGTTGGAAATTAATATAAAATTTTGATTTTAGGATAATATCAATTTACACTATATTTACGTTCGTCTTTTTTTATCATAACTCAACACGAGATATTATTTTATAATCTTTTTTGCACTCAATACTGTCCTTACTTGTGGACGGTTGATATAATTATGGGATTGAGTTTTGTGCAGCTCCTACCACGCTACATTATTAACCTCAAGTGGTGATAAATAAAATATATTTTATTTAATATATTATAATTGCTGAACTATCGATTCACAAAACAAACTTAAAAACTCAACACTAATTTATCAAAATATAAAAATTACAGCCAATTGGGAAATATCACACTTTCTTTTTTCACACATACTTTTTCTGTAGTAAAATATGGATCACAACTAATTAATTGGGAAATACAACTGCATTAAAGTTTCGTATATCTCTACATCAACTGGCAGGAAGGTGCAAAAGATTATTCTTTCCATATCTTTATTTTGTTCTAGAAATTTCCTTGCAGCATTGAGAGCGATATGTGCTGCCATACGGTTGGGAAACCCGTAGATCCCAGTTGAGATGCAAGGAAAGGCGATGGATTTCAGGTTCAATTCGTTGACATAGGATAAACTCTTCACATAACATGATTGTAAGTTTGGTATTGAGCCATTTTGGGGTCCCACTGTGTGGATAACATCTGTAAAGAATATTCCCCATCATTATCATGATCAACCCATTAATGTCCCACAGCTGGCACTGGTTTCACAGTCCACCAAGCTGGTTAAGTACAGTTTGGTAGATTTCAAGAACTTCCCAAAGAACTGTGAGATGTGTTAATTTTCTCACAATATTTTCCTCCATCATTCACAATTAATCTCTAATATGCACAAACAGATGTGCAATGTCGAAAAATCAAAGGTGTGCATGGGATTCTTAACCACTGGGTGATAACTGCTTATTAGTATATTAAGATTATTGGATTAGTAGAAAAAGAACAATTCAACTAATGACTTTTTCTTTTATTTTTATGTTTAAAAAGCAGCAAAGAGCATGCTGGCCACCTGATGTTAAGTAGTCACTGCAGACCATGGAAACCGACATCTAACATCAAACAAAACTGAAGTCCCATGAGGTCATTCGTTACTACTCCTGAGGACTAAGATAGTTGCCTCGCAGTAAGTGTGCAGCCGAAACACAAAAACCGCTTCATGGCGAATTATGAAGGCAGCGGTGGTGCTTTACCGGAAGAACTATAGATCTACCATTTATGTTAAACGTAATAGACTAAAAGCTCTTACATTTGGCAGGTAAATTAAAGCCTCCTGTGACTCGTGCCTCTCCAGTGGGGCATCCACCCAGAGTGCTACATTCATCCTGCAATAAAAGCAAGTAATGATAATATTAAAGAAACAACAACAAAAGAATATAATTATTTAAGAAAGAAAGAAATATAAAATTAATTTTTCTAATAACTACTAGAAGATCATGTTTGGACATAGGATTTGTCATTAACAATTAATTGAGATAAGACCTTTCTCAATATTTAAATACATCATCACAATGTCTGTCTAAACAGAACCTTGAAGGAGGTTGAACACTTCATATTACTATAGGTGGTGGAACTATGCGACCTGGGTTGTACCATCCTCACAATTCAATTCCCCCTAGCAATTCTTGTGTTACAATTGGAGAGATGTGGTCATTGGGTACTCTTACAACCGAGGCAACCATATTAATGCTCAGAAGTAATAATGTATCTATACACAATCTTAGATGGTACTTTAATCCTGTCTGATGTTAGATGTGTGTGATGTGTCTTTACGGGCTACAGCGACCACTTAACATCAGATGACCCTGCATGCTCATTAGCTACTGCTTTCATACAAAAATATATCAGATTCTGAAGGCTCTTGTCCCACCTATTTCTGGAGTAACATAAGAATTGAAGAGATATAGAATACAGGGTATTCAAAATCATTCCTAAGACAGCAATGTATCTGTGACTAACCTTGTGTAGTACTCCCATCCTATCTAGAGTCGACTGTGGCTGGCTGGAAGTGATAATGTCCAGTTACCAGTTAGTTAGTTAGAGTAGACTGTAAGCTTATTTGCAATTTTTATGCTATACAAAAAACCGACACTGAATCTCGATCTCTCTACATAGCTATGACCAGACACAATCATCATTAATTATATTGTCAAGTATACTATATTTTTTTTACAACATAGGAGTAGCATGAGCATGCCATCCAACTGGTGTTAAGTAAGCCATAGATGACTACCCCTGTGCTACCTTGAGGACCAAGTTCAAACACTTTATGTTAGTATCTATCCCTTATCACACCCTTCAAATCAGCATAACACTGCTGTCATAAGTCAGCAATAAGTATGGCAGTGGTCTGTGGAGTCAACCCATGAGATTCCTATCACTCGGACAATCCATTCACCTGTAACAAGGGTCCAGCAGCCCGATGTATGGCACCATCAACACCACCTCCAGCTTTCAGTAAGGAGTTAGCAGCATTTACAATTGCATCGACCTTGAATAATTAGAAAATATTCATTAGGATAATCAGCTACAAACTGTATATTAAAGTATTCTTTACATAATAGTTTTGTTTACACCTAATTATTGTACTAACTAGCAGGCTGCAACTCTTTTTATACCCCACTGTTATGCCTGGCTCACTACAAAATTTGGGGGAGGCAGGCTCCAGAGAGCATATTCCACTACACTGCTCCAATACAGATTGATTGGTTGATAGTAATCAACCAACAGTAACAGCGGTTTTCACACTGGTCAAAGACCTCAGACAAGACAACAGTTACCCAGTGAAAATAACTGGAACTGACAGCTTAATGTGCACTCAAAGTATGTGCATCAAATTTATCAACAGGTGGTAGAATTATAATTCACCTGGGGAAGTACTATCGCCACCCTCATTTCTAAAATTGAATTTATTTATATTTTATAAGCTGTTAACTACCTATTTTAGCAATTCTTGTGTTTCTTGAAAGGTGTGAGTGCAATATTATATGTCAAAAATAATAAGAGCTAATATATGTGCGACCCGCCAAAAGAAAATTAAATTTAAATTGGCCCATTGATTAAAAGGTTGCTCACCGCTGATCTTCACAATCCATGGAGCAGTAGCATACTTTATTCTAATATTATTTACTATATTAATAGTAGAGTACATATGTACATGAAGTACCTACAAAAAAGTCAGAATTGGCACATTGATACTGTTGATGTCCCATAGTGGAAGATCTGCCTATATAAACATATTAAAACTGCTTTTAGATTACTTTTCAATAGTTTTTAATTGATTATTAGTGCATAATGTTAACAAGTTGACTGCGGCGGCTAATTTACGAAACAATCCACCCATGTGGCGTGCCACGCAACAAGCATGTTCAATACAGCAGCACACATTGTATGCATGCGAGCTGCATGGGTGGCTCAGACAGTGAAAATAGATTTATATTTAACATTCCAAAGTTATAGACATTACCTGAATTATTTTCAGAATATAATTAATTGCTGCGATTTGGATAAAGCTTTTTATATTATTAAATTTTTATTATTAGTGTTTTTTTTCTTACCTAGTTTTAGTTTTTTTTTTTTAAATTATAGTTTAGTTTTTAGCAATCGTAAGTGTGTTAATACTAGCATTTAAAGTCCTAAAATATAATGATGTAATTGATATGTTATGTGGACGATATACAAATATGAATCATTTGCAGTATTTTCCCAAAGAAAAACTCTCCTTAAGGGTACTATGTGAAAGAATACTCATTTAATTATACTCACACTCAATTATTTTCTGTCAAACATCACATATTGTGATAAATGATTTACAACTATTTATAATGATTGCATATTATGCACTAATCAAAATATCATTAATCTATATAATCAAATATCCATGTCATGTAATATTCATATTATTAACACTTTGACTGCGGCAGCTAATATATAAAACAATCCGCCTGTGCGATGCGCAACACAATAGGTGTGTTTTTGTATGGTAGCACGCACCATATGCGTGCCGCCGCACAGGTGGCTCGGACAGTAAAACACGCCAGGTGCATTTGCCGCGGTCAAAGTGTAAAAAATCAAAATCAGTGTTTCATTCAAAATTGAATCTTTGCAGAATTGTTCTCAAAGGCAAATATAAACAATCTTATGATAATTTGTCAATAATTTCAATCATATAATTTGTTTAGTTTGGCCTTTTATACACCGTTTTCTTCCTTTGCTTAGGCTGAACTCCACATTCCTGGTATTCTAAATATTAGTTTAAAACATACTATGATTGCCTGTGTCATGGGTACTGTGGACACACAAAGACAAATTCCCAAACACCCAGAATCAGAACAGTAATCTAAATTCATTATTTAGATGTCTGCTTAGCGGGGAATCGAACCCAGATCCCTCTGCAAGTCAGACTAATATATCTACCAAAAACCTATGCATCTGAGAGTTCTTAATAAAGTCCTCGAAGGTGTGTAAAGTCTACCAATCCGCACTTGGCCAGCGTGGTGGACAATAGCCTAACCCTTCTCATTCTGAGAGGAGATCATGCTCAGCAATATGACATTAATGAGTTGATGAATTTCTGCTACAAAACACTTTTTAAACCAGATTTTTTTTTTTTATTGATATCCAACTGTTATAAATTGAAAGCAGGTTTGGCGGTGATACCGGCGCAGTGGAACGAAGAGTTCTACTTACCTCTAGCTTTGTGATGTCGCTTTGAAAAATAGACACCTTTGCAGCGAGACTTTTATTTTTCTCTGGGTCTATTTTCAATTTGCGAAATTCCGTGAGATCTTCATCGTTAGGTTTTTTATCCTCTAGTGCACTTTTATTCTCCGTCGCAAATTTGTACCAAGGGGCCACTTGGTCTAAGGTAATGTAACTGTTGGATTTATAAAGTTTTCTTTTTTCCTCTATAGATAATTTAAGAATCCGGGTTTTCTCGGTCTTCCATTTAGCTTCCGTAGTCATCCTCGCTAGCGAATATGTACGACAATGAAATACTTCTCCTGCTAACTTTAATGGGAGCTTAGAAAAATGTGGACGAAAAAGAGCCGGCAAAATCATTTCAATACAATTTATGACGTTGAACAGTGACATTTGTACTTTGACCAAATTTCGGATACTCATATTAGTTACTAACATATTTTTTTAGATTTATTTGCCAAAAATATTTGTAATATTTATATTTGATTATAACCTACATTTTTTTCGAAAGCTTTCATTTTAATTATTGAATAAAAATTAACTCTAATGAAAGATGTTGACGACAATAAGGATGACGTATTTGAATATGACGTAAGGGATAATGATTATGATAAGAAAGACAACTAGCAACACTAAGCCGAGCGTTTTCTTCTTGTCAAACGAGATTTCTCCACGTAACGTAGGCGTGTGTTTTATATTGAAATTAAGAGATAATTTGATTTGGCATTGTCCAAATGAAATGATAATATAAAAAAATCCTTAAGGATTTGCTGTTCCAATTAGTCGCGACATTAAATTTAAACGCGGCCAGGTAAATCAATAAATATCATGTTACTCTTTGATCGGTCTTTTGACACCGGTCTTTGTGTCGACGATAAAAAAAAATCGTTTGTTTCAGGATGAAGGCGCTAAGTCTCTTTCTGGTCGTTATTGTCGGTATAATCGGCAGTTTGGCGGTTGATAGAAATAATTTTAAGACATGTGAGCAATCTGGTTTTTGCAAACGTCTCCGGCCACTTAAACCTGAAAAATCTCAATACGTTCTTAATTTGGATACGGTCATAGTCCATGGGAACTCTTTATCAGCTGAGGTGGTCACTGTGGACCAGGAATCCGAGAAAAAGACTGTCCTGGTAGGATATGATTTTTTTTCATCTTTATATATATTTTAGTGCAGTTATAAAACACAACACAAAGAGGTACAATATCAAAAAAATATGATAATTTGTATAACTATGGAGCTCCAGAAGGAAAAAAATAGTCTATGATTAATCTATGTACAATACAGATAAGTATTTCAAAGTATTTTTGAGATAGTTAAGATTAATTTATTGATCAATATTATATATTAACTATTTTTGTATAGAACTCATTTATGTAGCATACTCATAGTTTTCTATTCAGGTGTTTAAAATTATCCCATGATAAATGAT
>DWKL01000558.1:0-18214 GCA_018249415.1 Phareas burnsi | reverse complement strand
AATTGCGGGAACACTAACTGCTTAAGACTCAAAAGTTTGCTGCTTAAATTTTTGTTATTCAGTGTATTCTGTGTTGGTTGCCCTTATAAATAAATAAATAAATTACTATTCCTGAGATCTAAGATGATCGCCTCGCGGCAAATATACCCAGCGACCGATCCTTTCCAACCAAAACACATGAATTTGCAGATTATGATGGGGGCAGTAGGCACCACCCAGACAAAGTATAGTTCTACCATCTTTAAAATTTAAATTAATATTTAATACACACATTACTTTAGAAAATCAGAGATGCATGTAGGATTCATCATTAAAAGTTACGTTATTGCTAATGTTAACATTGACGTTAACAACTGTCAATTTGGTGTGACATTTGTGGACATACAGACAATTGTCTTTTTTGTCGTTCTCTTTTTTATGCCTTAACTTAGTGATATGGCAGATAGACCACCTTATGGAAAGAAGTGACTGTTGCAAACCATTTTCACCGCCATGAAGTAATTATTGTGTTTTGGTTGGAGAACCCCATGTCGTAGCATTCTACGAATGACTCAAGAGGAAGTTCATTCCACATCTTGCACATATGCAAGTTAAAAGAATTATTGTAGTAAAAAAAACAAATAATTGCTATAGGTTTTATCTGTGACATAAATCTATAGGAGCAGGGTAGCCTAGTGGTAAGATTTTGGTCCCTCAAGCTGGAGGCTCTGGGGTTTAAATCCCATATGCAACTCTGAATTTTTCAAAAGTTATCTGCAAATTAGTAATTTATAATTGATTTGTTTAATGGTGATGGAAAACATCGCAAGGATACCTGGTCGTGAGTTTTCTGTCAAGTTCTTAAAAGCTTATGAAGTCTACCAAACCGCATTTGTCCAGCATAATGGACTACGGCCTAACCCTTCTTATTCTGATGAGAGACCCATGGACAGCAGTGGGGTAGTAATTGGATAAAGATGAATTCTATAGAAAAACAAGGTAATGAAGTTATCAATTAAATAAAATTAAATGGAAATGCAAACAATACCTTAGGTCGGAAACATCACTTTGAGCACCCATTTCCAGCTTTTTAATCTGGAACGTTATGTTAATCCTTTTGTAGATCTCCTCGGTTATGTTACGGCACTTCTCATACTTTGGATCGACGTTTTCGCTGGGTATGTTGGCCCAGGCACCCGGATTTTCTATTGTTGACATTTTTCTTGTAAGAATCTCACTTGAATCTGATTATTTATACTTAATCCCACGATTGTAGGGGGTACCGTCGATAAAACAGCCGATCTGAGCCATATCTCAAGTGTAGAAGCGACGAATCTGTTACGAAATTGGTCTCAATAATTGTCGCCTTTGAGTTGGCGGGATATAATAGAATAAGCGGTCAAACCGCTCGTAAAACACTTCTATTTGATGTAAAAATGCCTTAAAGACCTTTCTCTAACAATTTGCACCTACAATTCCCGCTAAAAGCACCGAAATTCACAATTTTCAAAACAAAGAGATATTAATCAACTTATTTATGGCACAATAACTATAGCCATCGCCTCCGATTTCATGCTGTATTGCAACAGATTTTTTAACGACTAGACAAAATAATGGTTGCAGCACTATTCTACAGCCTTTCTCAACAATAACAAACACAAACAACAATAAAAACTAAATTAAACTATATCGCCTTTGCGGCTTTTTTTGGATTTTTTGACGTTTTAAATTTAGTGTTGCTTGACATTAATTGCTCATTCATAATTTAATAAATAACATTTTTCGGCATAGACAATATGATAAGTACTTTCACCTAGTGTGTGTGAACTAGTTAAACGTTGAAATTGTATTACAAACGTAAGTTTTGCCACTGAAACGTTGAAAATCCGTATTTTTACGTGAAAAACACGACGGAACTATTGATTACACGACGTGGTAAATGAAGACTACGTACAGAAGAAAACTTATGACGAAGGTCATAGACAAATTCTTATCATTTAAATATATTGCGAAATTTTGTTAATTTAGAAAATTCAAGTCTTTTCTGTTTACTTGCGTTCAAATGAAAAGCAATTTCATAGTTATTCGTGTTTAATAATGAAGTCAACTAAAAATTATCCTGTACGTGATTTTTTAACTTGCTAATGTATTTTATAATGAAATATATTATTTAGTTCAGCACTTTTCTTTATTGATAAAAAATATAAATTCTTTATAAAGATTTTCAGAACGAAATAACATAAAAAATGGTCAACTCCCGCCGAAATACTGAGCGGGAAATGTCATAATCTGTATTGTTTGACAACTTGACAGAATATCAGTAATTGATATTCAGCATCACAGTTCAATGTGATTTATATTTAATAATTTTATATATTAAAAGTTTCTTATTTTTGTACGGGTTTATAATGTTTGCAATATTAATAAATTAACGAATAATAGAGATGGCTGTAATTAATTAATTGAAAAATGTAGACGTCTTTTACGTGACTTGCCGTTCAATTTATATCAACATGGCTTCCGCAAAGGGTGGGAAATGCAAAAGTAGTTATTACCGAGCAAAATTAGTGACAAATGTTGGAACGTGCGTCTTCTGCCAACGTTCGGTGGACGACGAGATAATATACGGCAAATTATACGCTATCGGTGATATACAATGTCATTATTTCTGTGCGGTAAGTGAAGCGTAATTATAACATAAACAGGCGATTTATCTATTAATTTCGAAAGGTGGTAAAACTATAGTTCGTCAGGGGAGGTACCACCGTGTCTCTCGTAATCCGCCGTGAAGTAATTCATGCGTTGCAGTTGGTTGCAGAGATGCGGTTGTCGGGTATTCAAAGCGCGACGACCACCTTAGCTATCTAATCTTCATTAAAATAAAATTAACGACTTTCCGTGAGTGATAACTTATATTATAGGTTCGCGGTTTGAATCCTGCACGCACCTCTAATTTTTCGAAGTTATGTGTATATTAGAAATTAGTTATCACTTGCTTTAATGGCGAAGGAAAACATCGTGAGGAAACTTGAATACCGGAGAGTTCTCTGTAAAGTTCATGAAGGTGTGTGATGTCTACTAATCTGCACTTGGCCATGGTGGACTATAGCCCGAATGTTCTCATTCTGAGAGGGTACCTGTGCCCAGTAGTGTGACATTAATTGGACGATGATGATAACATCTGTCCACCTGATGTTAAGTCACTGTCTTGTAAACTGTAATCAGCTCCATATAAAACATGATTTCTATTCTTAATGGACTATATATCTTCCTACTATTGTGTTTAAAGCAGTATAGTTGGACAGACATTCCATTGCTGATGCAAAAACACTTGGTTCTATTTTAAGAGGAGACTTAGGGACAATCTCACAAAAAAACCCTGAAAAAGTGAATTTGCCTTCCATACTACACTTAATGCTAATATCTGAAACAATCCACCTGTGTGGTGCGTTATGCTACAGGCATGTTCCAGTATGCATGCGAGCCGTAGGGGTGGTGCGGACTGTTAAACATGACAGGTGTGTTTGCCACAGTCAATGTGTTAAACTAAAACATAGCAGTAAAAAGTGATATATTTCTGAACGGTAGTAGAACTATAGTTTGTCCAGGGAGGTACCACCATGCCTTCAATTATGTTTCTGTTGGAGAGGTGAGGTTGCTGGGTGAACTTACAGAGGTGGCCATCTTAGTCCTCTAGGAGTAGTGATGCCTCTATATACCCCAGAAAGGACATTAGTTCTATTAATGGTTACATGTAGGTAACCATGGGCTGCAGAGACTCGTTAACATCAGTTGGCTTACAGTCTCACTTACTAATCTTCTAACAAAAAAAATGGTTGGAAAGGAAGGTTGCCACCCCAAAACCCTTTGATATTTTAAGCCAACTTGATAACACACTCCTCCTAACACTCAGACCACATCCTTCAAAAAAAACGTGGCAATGCTAAAGTAACCAAAATAAATGCCCCATACTGTGTTGTATGAAGCTTATTCATATCCCGCTTCTCGGCATATCTCTCCCCACAACTGAGGATGGTGTAGAGAGGAAGTAAATTGGTGGAGAGGTATGTAGGTTGTCAACAAACTATGTGGGATGCTATAAAACTATCCATACAGCCTCTGACAAGGTTCAGCGACTACTGTCTAATGATAATGACCGACATTTTAACGTTCTCTTTGAAGCACACATGAAGTTTCACTTCTTCAGGGCATTCACTTTCACAGGGTGTTTCATCAGGGTTTGCTTTAGAATATAACCAACCAACCAGCGATCACCAATCCACCTCACAACTGCTTAGCATTGTAGTTGTAGTCTTTTGATAGCAAATTTCCTTTTCAGCTCCTGTCTTGCTGCCTGATCCAGAAGGGTAGCGATGAGGAGGGGTTGTTCGGTTTCCGGTACTCTGATATATTGGCTGAGGTTAAAAGAAGCAAAAAGCATGTACGTTACAAATAGTCAAAACATACAAACTTTATTATCATCATTTTTATCACCATTATCATTATCATCATCATTAACATAATCATCAGTCCATTATAAGACATAGTGCTGGACATAGCCCATGGCACCCATGTCTCAAGGTATCCTAATGTAAATTAGATATTGGGATAGTGATCAGTATACAGATAATGAAAGTATTTAATGTAATGTAATTATCACTTGCATTAACAGTGAAGGAAAATATTGTGAGGAAACCCACACATCTGGAAGTTGTCTGTAAAGTTCTCGAAGGTGTGTGAAGTCTAAGATTCACACTTGGTCAGCACTGTGGACGTAACCCAGCCTAACCCTTCTCATTCTGATAGGAGACGCGTATCTAGTAATGAGGCAGTAAATGGGTTGATGATGACGATAATGATTAGCTCAAAGTGGACTACCGCTTAAGCCTACTCATTCTGAGACACGCGTACCCAGCAGTAGGCCAGTTGAAGATGATGATTAGCTCCAAATCTTATGAATTCCAGAAATGTTCGTACTGCAACCGCGATGGTGCCAACATTGGTTGCTGCATCACGCAATGTCGCAAGCAGTTCCACCTTCCGTGCGGGAGAGAGAGGAACTCCGTGTCTCTGTTCTATGGGAATTACAAGTAACCTGATCTTTGTTTTCATGTGAGAAGAGTAGCAAATTCGCGTGCACGCCACCTGATGTTAACTAAATACAGCTCCAGGACACCCACATCTAATCTCGTACAGGTCTAAAGTGCTATTCTGCTGTCCTTAAGCTAAAATGATTTCGATTAAGGTTTTCGTAATAAGTAAAATACGAATTAAAAGATATTTTTGATACCCCAAATTCTTGTATATGACGTCTAATTATTAAGTTCTTTTTTTTGTTTGAATGGTAGTAAATGCTTGCTTGCTTGCCTACACGCTAGGCAAGCTGATGTTAAGTTACCATTGCATGATCATGAACACCCACATCTGACCTCGAAAAAAAACTGAAATCCTATCTAAGGTCGTATGTCGATGCGTTACTACTCCTGAGGACTAAGGTCGCCTCGCTGTAAGTGTGCCGGCAATCGGAGCTCTCCAACCGAAATGCAAAAAGTGTTTCACGGCGGATCGTGAGGGCGGCTGGAATACAACCATCTGTTAGCCTTTAAGGATAACGTTGACTTAACAATGGTGATCATTTCAGATCCTTCTGCGCATCGCATGCGCCCAAACAGAAAGTAGCGGACGCTATAGCACCGATAGTCAAATTGAGGGTAACGGAGGAGAGGAGACGGAGTCAGAAGAACGGACGGAACCAGCGCAGCTGTACAGCCGAATGCGATGGCGACGGTGACGGTGAGCCGATTATTAGTTACCAGCGGCACGTCCCGACAGCGTCCGGGTTGATCAATTGTTTATCTCAGTGTTTCCCGAACTTTATTATGTCGTGACCCGGATATTTTCATGTTTCCCCATCGTGACCCACCAAAGGTTTTTTAACCGCCCAGTGCATGGAGGGAAATATTATAAAAAACACTATCGTGCAACAACACGGTTCCTGTTCCTCACGAGTATGGTTGATTGACAGAGAGACAATGCTGCGACCCACCATTTTATTTCTATGGCCTTATGGGAAACTGGTAGGTTTTCAGTAAATATAATTTGCCATGAACCAATTCTCGTGTTTCGTTTGGAGAGGTGCGGTTGCCGGGTACACTTGCAGCGAGGCGACCGCCTCAGTCCTCAGCAGTAGTGACACGACTACGTACGAAATTAGACAGGACTTAAGTTCTGTTGGGAGTAGGAGTGGGCGTCCAGGAGCTACAGTGACTATTTAACGTCCGGTAGCCTGCACTCGTTTGCTACTTTTCTAACAAAACGAGTCATGTGCTGGGGGAGGTGGAGCGGTGACTGTAGCCGCGGAGCCACTAATGCTTGATGATTGTTGACATTGTATATAGTTCTATGCTTATATTGTTCTATGATAGTAAAATTGTTGACAGAGCCAGTGTGCGTGATCTGCTACGAGCCAGTGCCGGGGCTCCCCGCTCCCCAGACGTTCTGGCCGCCGTGCTGCGCGCGGGACGCCTGGCTGCACCGCACATGTCTGCAGGTAAGCTACATTCCGTCCTACTGCAGCCGAACTGCTTCCAACTTTCATTCGTAGCCAACGGGCGTCTCATTATCAACACATTGCTGTTCTACTACTGGACACGGGTTTCCTCCCGAAATGAGAAGGGTTAGTCACATGACAAAAGCAGTGATAACTCGATGGTAAGGTTTCGACCTCTCACTCCGGGAGGTCAAGATTGGAATTCCGCAAGTACCGCTAACTTATTCAAAATTATGTGTGTTTTAAAAATTAATTCTCCTTTACTTTATGAAGGAAAATCTCATGAGGAAACCTATATTCCTAAGAGTTATCTATAAAGTTTTCGAAGGCATGTCAAATCTACCAATCCATACTTAGCCAGTGTGGTGGAATATGACCCAATCTTTTATTCTGAGAGGAGACATTAAAGGTTTCTCGGCGTTATTCATTGATTATCTGATAATTGAGAGATTGTTTTATTGATGATCTTATAAATGATAGTCGAGCACGCGCGGCGTTCCTGCTTGCCTACTGGGAACTGATTGTTCCGGAGGCGTTGCCGCGAGAATAATATTTTTGACAATAAAGTAATTTTGTGCCATTACACCATACAAGACTCATGTCCAACAATGAGATTATTCCAGTACCATCCGCACTCAACCAGCATGGTGGACTAGACAGTAACCCCTATTCTGAGAGGAAACCTGTTCCAAATGTGGATAACAGTGGGTTGATGATGATTACATGCACGTAACTTACAAAGTCTCAGAGCTGCTTGCAGAGTTGAAGCCTCCCAATGTGAGAGTACATCTCCAAACAACATCGGGTACCCCTGGAGTACAGGCACCGTAATTATGAACCCCTGATCCAATGGAACCTGCTTATTCCACAGCGTATGGCGTTAAGCGCAGGCATGCATTACTTGAAGTGTCCCCTCTGTAACGACAAGGAGACTTTCTACAGAGCGGTTCTCGATCAAGGATACTATGTTCCTGACCGGTGAGTTTTAGTAATACTGTGGGCTCTGTGGGCGGTAGTGCCACAGTTCGACCAGGGGGTATCACCGCCGAGCTCAGAATCCCCTGAGAAGCTTCTTGTGTTTCAGTTGGAAAGGTGCGGTTGTCGGGTACACCTACAGCGCGCCGATCGTCTTAGTCCTCAGGAGTAGTAACGCATCTGCGTACGACCTCAAATTGGACTTCGGTTCGAACTGAGGTTAGATGTGACTGTCCATTTGCAACTGAAACACAGGAATAGCTTCGTAGCGGATTGTGATGGCGGCAATGGTACCTTCCTGATTAAATTTTAGTCCTACCACCTATTCTTTACCCACCGTCTATATTTCTTATATAAAGGTTTCTTTATTTATTGGGACTTCCCTTTTCATGTGTGTTTTGTGCATACTCTGTCAATGATCTTGTCTTACATGGCAGCGACGCGGCGTGGGAACTGGAACAGAACGCGTTCGCGGACATATACGAGCGGCCCGTGGCGTGCGCGGCCGACCACTGCCGCTGCGCGCTCGGCAGGGCGCATGACAGCGACGCCGGGTGAGCGCGTGACTGCGGGGTGTAGGGAGACGTTTTGGGGTTGGAGGCGTGCGGGAAACATGTGGGGTCGGGAGAGCACGGGGAGACATGTGGGGGCCGGTGGGAGCTTGCGGAGACATGCGGGGATAGAGGGTACGTGGAGAATCATGTAAAATTAGAGGGACCTTGGGGAAACAACATGCGACAGCGGGAAATATGCGGAAGCAGAAATATGTGGAAGTATCGGAAACTTGGAGTAAGAGGTGTGAGTAAGAGTGCAGGGAGTGTGTAGAAATAGGCGGTGCAGGGAAACATGTAGGAGTAGATAAAATGCGCGAGCGTGTAGGCTTGTGGGGACGTGGGGGCACAAGAGGGAGCAGGCGCAGGTCCTCCTCATGTGGGAGCAAAGTAAAAGTCGATATTCCTAAACCTCAAACCTCGAAAAAATTGAATCCCGGGGATTTGAATCTCGGACCTCCAGTGTGAGAGGCCGGTATTTTACCACTAATATACAATCATTTCTTGTATGTATTAATAAATAATCAATATTATTATATTAGAAATTAAGGTTCACTTGCCTTGACACAGTAAGAACACAGTGAGAAAAGGAGTGCCAAAGCTATAGCAGCTTAACCATTCTCATTCTGAGGAGATTCATACCCAGCAGTGGAACAGTAACAGGTTGATTATGATAAATTTGGTGTTCATCATCATCATCATCAACGCCTCAATATTCCGCTGCAGAGCACGGGTCTCCTCTCAGAATGAGAAGGGTTAGGTCATAGTCCACACTGGTGAAGTGTGGATTGGCAGACTTCACACACCTTCCCGAACTTTACAAAGAACTCTCAGATGTGTAAGTTTCCTCACTATGTTTTCCTTCACCGTTAAAGCAAGTGATAATTTAATTTCTAATATAGACATAACTTCGAAAAATCAGAGCTCTATGTGGGGCTCCAACTTCGGACACCCAGCGTGAAAAGCCGGAAACTTAACCTCTAGGCTACCACTGCTTTTATTAATGTGTTTATTTGTATATAACTACGTGTTAATTGCATTAATGAAATTGTCTACCAATCTGCACTTGGCCAGCGTGGTGGACTGTGACTTAACCATTCTCATTCTAAGAGAAGACCCGAGCCCAGTAGTGAGACATTAATGGATTGATGATAATGATGATGCATGAAATTTTCAGGCCATGGGATTTGAAGCTGTGCATACTGTGCGGCAGTATGGCCATCCACGCGGCATGCGCAGACGTGACGGAGGACATTCAAATATATATATGCAAGATCTGCCAGCCAGCCGCCCCAAGCGATCTGGGGGAACTCATCGCCAGCATCGAAAACGGTGTGTATATTGTAACCAGCAGTTTTAACAAAGCTTGATATGAGTTATTTACATTGGGTTTTGGTTTTTCCATGGGCTTAGAGCCCAAAAATATATATTTTTTTGAGTTACCTATACATTTAAATGATGAATTTAGATTTCTGTTCTGGGTCTGGGTGTCTATGTACTTGTCTTAGCATGTACCCATGGCACCCACAACACAGGGTTACTCCCACTGTAGGACTATGTGTGTAGAAAGTGTTTATTAATTAATTTAATTATTATTGTGCTTATCTCTATATGTTTTTTTTTGTTCGAAGACTAGCAACCGAACGTGCCGGCCACCTGATGTTAAGCAGTCACTGCTGCATGGACACCCACATTTAACCTCACACAAAACCGAAGTTATGTTTGAGGTCTTACATAGATGCATCACTACTCTTGAGAACTAAGACAGTCGCCTCGCTGTAAGTGTGTCGGCAAACGCACCTACAAAAACACAAACACAGCTTCACGGCGGGTTATGAGGGCGACGGCGGTACTTCCCCGGACGAACTATAGTTCTGCCACCTATCAAATATGTGTATACTATATTCCAGTATTAATTAATTTTTATTTCATTTTATTTCGATTTGATTGCGGATTATTGCAAAGTAGTTTTGACTTACCTTTGTTAAAATCAGTGCATCCAAGTCAGTCGATCCTACAGTGACGTTCGTTTACAGTCCAACTTCAAGAGCAGGCAGCCGAAGCGGCCCGGCTCGGTCCCGTCATGCCCAGCAGGATGTCGCTCCGGCGGACCAAGAGAAGGCCCTTGATCAACGATCGGTATGTATTAATTATCAGCATCGTCCTCATAAGCAGTGATAGCTTAGTGGTTAACATCCCGGTCTCTCACACTGGGCGTCCGAAGTTCGAATTCTGCACGCATCTCTGATTTTTTTTAGTTATGTGCGTATTAGAAATAAATTATCATTCGCTTTGACGGTGAAGGAAAACGTCGTGGGGAAACTTACATGCCTGAGAGTTCTTGGTAAAGACTCTAAGGTCTGTGAAGTCTACCAATCTGCACTTGGCCAGTGGTGGACTACGGCCTTACCCTTCTTATTTTGAGAGAAGACTCGTGCCCAGCAGTGGGACAGTAATGCGTTGATGATAATGAGTATATATTGTTCTGTATGTACAAGTATGGCTTTATTTTCATTTCCACTTTTGCGGGTTTGCGCACGGCGTGTCTTGGGAAAATATACCATCATACATATCGGTCACGGGTTGTTGTGTTGACGTTTTATCCTAAATTTATAATTACATACTAGTATATATCTTTTTACAGGCCGTCAAGTTCAAGAAATGTGAGTTACGAGAATGGGCAAGGTATGACTTTACTTTTTTAATATAAACAACAAAAAGCTATAAGGGTAAGTAAAACTACAATTCTTCCGCGGAGACGCCGCCGCCGCGCTCACAGTCCACCGTGGAGCCTGTGTTGCGGTTGCAGAGGTGCGGTTGCCGGGCCCACTTGCAGCGAGGCGACCGTCTTAGTCCGCAACAGAAGTGACGCATCAACGTACGACTTCAGATTATGCTTCAATTCTGTTTGTGGTTAGAAGTGGGTGTTCATGGTCTTCACTGGCCACTTAACGTCAGGTAACCAACAAGCTCGTTTGATACTCTTATCATATATAAAAAAACAATACATATATATTTTGTACTAGTTAGTTGACTATGGCTTATTCCCTCTCATCGTAGGAAGAGACCCGGGCCCAGCAGTGAAGCTAGGTTAATAACGATGGGATGCCTACATAGATTAACTTCACATATAGTAATGTTCATTTCACAGTCCAACTGCAGGAGCAGGCCTCCGAAGCTGCCCGGCTCGGCCCCATCGTGCCCAGCGAGATGTCACTCCAATCTACCAAGAGAAGGGCTCTAATCATTAATCGGTGCGTATTTATGATGGGCTTCCATGCTCCGGAAGGCAGGTTAAGCTGTTGGTGTCCAGTGGCTATCATTGGGTAGTGGCCTATAAACCATGTCACAAGCCTTATATCGTTTTGAAACATCCGTCACGGGTTGGCCCCTGACCCATATTTCCTCCGCCAGACCACATTTGAGCAGCACACTGAAGTATGCTACAGACCAAGCTTCTCACATAAAAAAGATGCTATATAAATTTTTAAATTAAAATATTTACAACCTAAATGTGTGGGATTCAAACACCGGACACCCAGCGTGAGAGACCGGAATTTTACTGCTACTATGTGTTTCATAACACACTTCGGTTTGCGCGTTCTTTCTTACCGCGTATGTGCAAGATGTGAAATGGGCTTCCTCCTGAGGTATTCCCGGAGCGCTTTGACATGGGGTTCTTCAAAAAAAACTGCTAAAAGAGCTCTCCTTCAAGGCCGGCGATCCTGGCGATTTTTCATTTGTGTATAGATGGCGCTAATCGCATAACTGTTTCGTCATAAAACTACAGATGGCGTTAAAATTAACAAATAATTGGAGAAATTAGTATTTTATTGCCATGTTGTACTATATGTGTATAATACGTAATGGATCTATTTAATATATAAAAAAAGGTAAAAAACCAACAATTATCCTCTTCCCGAAATTTTACATTCGTCTCATTATCTAGAAGCCAAAATTTTTGAAGGTTTCACTTCTACCACGTGTGAATTGCACACATGTATTTTTTTATAATTACAAATTTATTTCTCTTTCACAGGCCTTCAAGTTCAAGAAATCTGTCTCAAAATCAACATGAGAACAGACAAGGTAAGCCGCCGTGAAGCTTCTTGTGTTTCGGTTGGTATGGTGGTCGCCGGGTGCACTTTCTGCAAGTAATCAAAACAAGACAGTAGCCCATCTTACTCTTCGAGAGTAACGCATCGTCGTACGACTTCAGACAGGCCTTAAATCTGGTTTAAGGTTAGATGTGGGTGTCCATGGTCTGCTGTGACCACTTAACATCATATGAGACGCTCATTTGCTTTTCTTATTACTTAAAATAAAAATACTTAAATTATGCGTTCCAAATAAGTTCCCCGAGTAACGCTCGTTTGCTATTTCGTGTGTTGTGCTATAAATAATACATTGGAACATGAAAACGTTTGCAAAGAATAAAAGTAACTTTAATCTGTCTTCTCAGGAAAGAGTGTATTTTATATGTATAAGCTTAAGTAGTGATACTCTACCCTTGCCTGGTGATAAATTTCCGGCCGGTCATGCTGGATGTCCGCGGTTCGTCCGCACGCACCTCTTATTTCTCGAAGTTATGTGCGTATTAGAAATTAATTATCACTCGTTTTAACAGTGAAGGAAAACTTCGTGAGGAAACCTACACATTCGAGATTTCTTTGTAATGGTCTCGAAAATGTTTGAAGTCTACCAATCCGCACTTGGCCAGCTTGGTGGACTATGGCCTATTCATATTCTGAGAGGAGACCCGTGCCCAGCGGGACAGTAATGTGGCGATGATTATGAGTATATATTGTTCTGTATGCACGAATTTGGCTTTATTTTCAATTCTCCTTTTGCTGGTTTGCTGGAAGCGATTCCTCATGGAATAAGCAGTACTTTTGTACTCATTTTTCTAAATTGACTTGTACATTTTTGTGTTTTTTGGTGTGTACATAGAAAATCGGCCAAGGGCGAGTAGGACTCGCGCAATTAGGGTTCCATACAGACAAATAACTTTTTTGTAATGTAACTACAAATTTACGGTTTTCGGATTTTTTTCCTTTACTTGTTCTATGAGACATTGCTGTCAAATTTCATGATTCTTGGTCAATAGGAAATACCCTATAGGTTTCGATTTCCTTACGAGTGTCACTATGCGGCATAAACGGCCGTGTCTTTCGATTACGTTGACTTAGAAACTTAATTTTTTACACCTCTAACAGATTGCAGACCTGAGTATTAAAATTAATTTCAGCTCGATACCTCCACGTTTTCCTTGAAGGGCCTTGACAGTCAGCGAAGGGATCCTATAGGGATCCCTTTTTCCCTTTTCGAAACGGAATCGTAATAAAATAAAAAATAAAAATTTCAGATGCCATCAAAACTACAGAGTCCAGCCGTCTTGACCTCGATTTGAAGAAACCCAGACGGAGAGTGGAGTCGACAGCGAACAGTGACAATGTCCCTCTGTCTCCCATGAAGATGCTGGAGCGAGGACTCGGTGAACGGCTGGGTCTGCTGGAGTCCACCAAGGTCTTGGAGACGCTGAGGGAGAGGCTAAGGAAACCCAGACCCTTGGTGGTTAAGAAACGGATTGTTAGGTAATTTATCAGTAATAACAAACAAACGCTGCCTCTTTATGTATAAAGAGTAGTAAACGAATGTGCAGGTCACCTGATCTGTGACAAGTGGTCACTGAAGCTCCTGATTTCGTTTTTCGTTTCGTTTCGTTTTCGTAATCAGTAAAATTCGAATAAAAAATTTCACTTTTTGAAAGTCCTCTATTAGATCTATTTTTGACACCTCCAACTTGTGTATATGACATCTACTTTTTAGTAACATTCAATTTTATAAATTACCCTCCCTTGGCAGAGTAACTCAGAATGTGTTTTTGATATGTAACAGCATTATAGCTTAAGTACAGCAGTATAGTTGATCAAAAACATGATCTTGCTTGGCAAGTTTTGCTACATTTTAACAGTAAATTGTTATGTTCACAGCAAGATAGTGGATGAATTACTCAGTAATATCAAGGACCCTAAGAGTAAGGAACCGCTGAAGGAGTGGAACTCGCCCAAGAAAATGTGTGACATCACAGTTGAGGACTGCAAGGTGAGTGGTAATTGGTGGAAGAACTAATTCAAGGGGGGTTTACCACCGCCACCATCACAATCAGCCAAGAAATTACTAGTGTTTTGTTTGGAGAAATGCGGTTGCCGAGTACACTTACAACGAGGCGACCTTCTTGGTCCTCAGGAGTCACATCTACGTACGACCGGTCACTACCGTCCATGGACATTTGTTATTCACCTTAAATATTACAGGAGTCCAACCTTTATGTTCCACTGCTGAGCTTGGGCCTCCCCACAACGGGAGGAGGGTTTATAATAGGTTTGATCTGACAAGGTGGAGCTGATGAGGTGAGAGCCTGTACGCTCTAACTTAGTCCTGTGATCGGTTACAGGCAACCATAGCAGTCCCAGGCTTATATAAGGTAGGCATATGCTCATTTACTGTTTAGAATTATTGCACTGATCGACCAAAGATGGTGACGCGGTTTTCATCATTATCAACCTCTTCAATGTCCCACCGCTGGGATTGATTGTAGAATGGGAAGGGTTAAATCCATTATCTGCCACTCTGAATGTATTGGTAGACTACACAAACATTAAGAATATTTTTACGCTTTCTACACTCGTAACACTAGGCTTCCGTGTCGTGGGTGCTATGGAGTCAAAAACACCCAGACCCTAAACAGAACTCTTAGTTCATCATTTGGATGTTGGCCTGTCCTGGAATTGACCCCGGAACTCTCTGCATGTCAGACCAGTACGGTAAACCGCTCCACGCGGAGAACTCAATCAATTATGAAGAACTCACAAACTAGCTTTGCTCAGAATGTTTTTTTTTACTATTAAATTATTCCCCATCTACATATAATTCAAAAAAATACATGTTTGGGATTGGAAATCTTCCTGGAAAATCAGATATTAACGCCACTAACTAATTCTAGTATTAACATGGATATTTTTGTAAAATTTCAGGAAAACCTTAATGCTAAGTTCAAAGACATTACTCAAGCAATAAACCGCTTTGGTAATAATAAGCACGATACTACAAACAGTCCGACAAAAACATTCATATTACAATTCGGTAGCTCCAATTTTGACGGCAGCAATGTCAAAATCGACGAGGAGTTCAAATGTAATTTCAAACATAGACATTTAGACACAAAGTTGAAAGGAGGCAAACTGCGCACGGCCATGGGATTCGCCTTAGATGCGTTCGAGACGAACAAGAAGAGGCTTAAAAGGAAATTGTCCGCTGAAAAAGGCGTTCATGAAAAAAGACGAAAGATAGTAGAGATAGAAGACAGTATTAATGATAAGACACTCGGAACAACGGATGGAGACAAAAACATTACTGAAAGAGATGAAGGTATTGATGAAACGAGACGGAATATTGCTGAGAGAAACAAGGGTATTGGTAAAAAGAGATGTAGAGTGATTGATGTAGAAAAGGGCAGTATAAAGAAAGAAACTTTTAATGTTGTTAGTGACAATTTAAAAGCTGAAAATTCAACTGGCTGTCGTGATTCTAAAACAAATGATAAGAATTTAATTACATTAAAGAAGGGAGACAGTAATGGACTGAAGATTAAGCGTAATGTAAGAAGAAAAATTACTAAAGGTCCCGTTAAAAAGATAACTGATGTTTCAAGAAGTGTGAACGATTTTGTTGCACCTTCAAACGCGATTAAACCAGAATTAGACTTTAAAACCGAGGGAGACAATAAAATTATCAGAAAGAGACAAAAAGTATTTAAAAGTAGTTTGAAGAAAGGTTCTGTTAGAAAAACAGCTAATTTGAACATGAAATATATAAATTCCGACTTTACTAACAATGTACAAGTTAAGCAAGAAACCGGAATTGATTTTAAAGATTTGAAAGCGACAAATAAAGTGGACTTTGAGAAGACAAGGAAACGAAGACGAAGGGGTACAAAATCGATGAGACATGTAAATTTAACTGTGACAAACGTTGATAAAGAATTAAAGTTACAGTATAAGAAGAAGAACGACAAGTTGTCTATAAAGAACAGAGGCATTAAAGTGAAAATCAAGTGGCGAAAGCAGCAACTGAATCTCAGAATAACCGAAGAGAGAAAGTCAAAAAGGTCCAGGAAAATCAATACACCGAAGGTACTGAAACAATACGTTTTGAAGTATTCCCCTGACGCCACGCCGACCGACGTGATCGCTAAACCCGATCGCAACATGACACCAGTTGTAAGGAAACGGGTGAAAAAGGAGAAAGGCACAGACAACTTGATACAAACTAACATTAGCAGCTTCTTCAAAACCACCCCTCGATCTCTTAGCTAAAGTGGCTTTGGAAAATAATCTCTATGCCAATGATTACTTCAAAGTGTAATCTGAAGTGCCGATGAAGACAGGAAATTTGTTTAAACTCTTTAAAAAAAAAACTCTCTGTCAGTCCTCAGGGGTAACAACGTTGTCGACCTCAGATAGAACATTAGCTACCCACTGGCCCCACTGCTTGATATATGGGTCTCCTCTCAAAATAAGAAGCGTCAGGCCATAATCCACCACGCTGGCGAAGTGCGGATTGGCACGTTTTTTATGTACTTTACAAAGAACTCTCAAAGTTGTCTCACGCTGTTTTTCTCACCCTTCAAACCAATGATAATTAATTTCTCATACGCATGTTACTTTGAAAAATCCGAGTTGCGTGCGGGATCAGAACCCCGAACCCTCAGTGTGAGAGTCCGAAATCTTAACCGCTGCCTGATCGGTCTATACCATTGTTCGTACTCCATACAAAACTAAATCGGGCGTTAGCTCAAGAGCTACATTTAAATTCATCGCCTGCTCCGGCCTATTATCAATCATCTGTTATGTTACTAGTGTTGCTATCACATGAATATATTTACTACTTTGGTAGATTTGCTGTTTTGTTAGAAATGTTTTTTATTATTCACATTATATTGCATCATATCTTAATTTTAGTACTATTTGTCTTTTAACTATTAAACATAATGTTTCTATTTTATATTGTAATAAATATACTTATTCGAATTTATCTTATTATTTCTGTTTAATCTTTTTTTTTTATGTAGAAGAGTAGCAAACGAGCGTGCAAGCCACCTGATGTTAAGCGGTCACTCCAACTCTAACCACATTTAATCTTAAATGGAACCAAAGTCCTATCTCGCACATAGATGGGTTAGTATTCTTCTGGACTATAGGCATACAAAGCGTTATTGATAAAAATAATAGTGGTTAAATAATGATAGTATATAATGTAAACTAATTAAAATTGATGTGCTTAATCGCACAATACAAAAATTATACGTTTTTGTATGTTGTTTGAGCTAACAAGTTGTTAGAAGTTAATTTTTATCACCTCTTCAACCGTAACAGGAATAACTTCATGGCGGATTGAGAGAGCGACGGTGATACCTCCCCGGTCGAACTATAGTTCTTTCACCTATTAAATCTTTTATATGTGTGTATGGAATATATAATATGTACTTATCTCATTAAAATAAATTGCAATCGTTCTATTTTTTCGTATTGTAGCACCACTTCTCGTTATCACTAATGAAGAATGCCATTTATCATTAAGTTTGCTCTTTTTTTTATTTTATTTTTCAAAAGTAGCAAACGAGCTTGCTGACCATCTGATGTTAAGTCACTGCAGTCCATCTATCCTCAAACAAAACTGAAGTTCTATCTGAAGTCATATATAGATGCGTTATTACTGAGGGCTAAAATGATCGCCTCGCTGTGAGTGTGCCGGCCACCGCACATCTCCAACCGAAATAAAACCTTGATAGAGAATTATGAAGGCGGGAATGATCACCTCCCCGGACGAACTATAGTTCTACCACCTATCAATAGTAATAGTTTAAAAATAAATAAATAGTATATCGGAGGATCTAGGTTTGAATCCCAGACATGCATCTACATACATTTATTGCCCAATGCCAGATCAATAAAGGTCGAACATTAGACACAAAATTTTATATACTTACCTATATAGCGGTGCAGATATTAATTTTTTTCTTATATTTGTAAAGTAGCAAACGAGCATGCAGGCCACCTGATGTTAAGTGGTCACCGCAACCCATGGACACCCACAT
>DWKL01000557.1:0-18214 GCA_018249415.1 Phareas burnsi | reverse complement strand
AGCATACTCCACTACAAGTCAATCAGTCAGTCTGTCAGTGGCCAATCCGTGTTGGATATTTTAAAACCACGTACAAGGCCTCCGGTAAGGTTTAACGACTGGGTCCGACAGCCTAACGTGCCCTCCGAAGCACGGAAGCGCATGAAATTCGGCCACTAGAGGTAATCTATCCAGTTCCCAACCAGCTCGACATCCCTTAACCTTCTAGATCGGTTACGATCTACACAAGCCACAGGGCTGTACGCGTTTCGTAATATCTAAAAATGTTAATTAAAAATGTGCCTATTCGTTATTTGTCATAATTAAGCTGTAAAGTGAGTTACTAACTTAAAATAGTTCTTTATATAATATCAAAATAAAAAGGTTTAACAGAGCGTGTATATATATAAATCCATGTTTCCTGTGAACAATTTTTCTACGCGTGATTATATCAATTAAGCAGGTTAAACAGGCTTTGATGCTCCTGTCCCAGTTACATATTTTGATAGGTGATAGAACTATAGTCCATCCGGGGAAGTGCCACCGCCGTCCTCATAATCCGCCGTGAAACACTTTGTGTTTCGCTTCGAGAGGTGCGGTTGCCGGGCACATTTACAGCCAGGCTACCATCTTTATTCTCAGGAGTAGTGACGTATCTACGTACGATCTCAGACAGAACTTCGGTTTTGTTTGAGGTTAAATGTAGCCGTCCATGGCCTGCAGTGACCATTTAACATCAGGTCGCCTGCACGCTCGTTTGCTCCTCTTGTAACATTGGTTGAAGATAGTTTAGGTTGGTATAATTATAAAACATACATTTACTCTATCATAAAGTTAGATGTAGTCAATTCTGTGGGGTTAGTAATTACTGCTCGACTTTGTGTATGCCCTTTTACCCCTCACATCTCTCCTTCCTCTGTCACTTTTAGTTTGCAAGAGGTACAGGACCTTATTTGTTGTACATAAGAACGTGCAGTAGGAAATAAAGTTTTGTTGCTTTCTTTCAAATAATCTAGTAATATTTGTATGGCAGGTCGTGGAGGAACCATACACGATGCGCGAAGCCCGTATCCATGTCCGCCATGTTCGTGACCTACTCAAATCCATCGACTATGTCGACGCGTACGCTGGTCAAGAGTGCAGCTCCCTAGCTTTCCTTAATGTCATCACGCAGGGAGATATTTTAGGTGAGATCTTTTAAAGATTTTTCAGGTTAAAATAATAGTACTGTAGTTCCACCGGGCAGGTATCACATCCACCTTCATAATCCGCCGTGAAGCATACTTATGTTTCGGTTGGAGAGATGTGATTGTCGGATATAACTGCAGCGAGGTGAACATCTTAGTCCTCGGGAGTAGTGACGCTTCTACGTACGACTTCAGATAGGACTTCCTGCTTAAGATTTGATGCGGGTGTCCATGTATTGTATCACTTAACATCAAGTGATCTGCACGTTCGTTTGCTACTGTTTTCACATATAAAAAAATCTTTAATCAAATTGTTGAATTGTAACCATAATCTAGTTAATTGACAATTATAAAGGCGGCAAAAATATTTTTAGGTATATTTTTATAATTTTTGTATATTTTGAGTACATTTCTCTAAAAGGAAAAAAAATATTGACGAATTTGCCGCCCCTAAAATCTGCTGGCTTAGGCTCAAGCCTACTGGTAAATCGGGTGGCAGTGACAACTTACCATTAGGCACATTCTACGAGCTCGTTTACTGCTGCAAATAAAAAAAAAGTAATAATTATCAATGACCACTATGATATGTTTTAATTCTAGATATGTTTTAAGTGGTCTTACATAGATGTCTAAGAAACTGCCTAAATCATTTGTATTAATCATTATCATTGATATTGATTGCACTATTTCATAAGCATTCTTATATGCAGCCATATTGGCTATATCTGTTAGCAAAAATGGCTACAGTGTTCCGTATATAGGATTGTACGCGTTAACGTTTACAGAAAAAAAGAAGTCTCGCCCTGAAAGTGTGGACTGCACACCGCCCGACTACATAATGCCGGGCAGCAGCGAGCGGCCTCTGCTACCTCTACACCCAGGCCTCACCAAGGAGAACAAGGCCCCGCAATGCTTAAAGGTATGCAGTAAATTAATTTCAAATTACTCGTAAATTAGACAAGTACATACATATTACTTTATCAAAATTGGTTGATATTGTAGGTTAATAATTCGTCGTCGACCCATTAATGTCCCACTGCTGGGGACGGGTCTCCTCTAAGAATGAGTAGGGTTAGACCATAGTCCGTTACGCTGGCCAAGTGCGGATTGGTAAACTTCACACCTTCAAAAATTACAAATAACTCTGAGATGTGAAGTTTTCCTCAAGATGTTTTCTTTCACTGTTAAAGCAAGTTATAATTAATTCCTAATACATACATAACTTGGAAAAATAAAAGGTGCGTGCGGGGTTCGAACCCCGGACACTCAGTTTGAGAGGCCTGAATCTTAACCACTGCCCTATCATTGCTGATTAATAATTATTGTTGAGTAATTTGTGTAAAAACATATTTAATTGGCCGTCATTATATCGTTAAAAATGATTTCGTAGTAAAGTTGCTCGATTATCCTTTTATATCATAATTGTTAAACAAGCTTTAATTAAATGTATAAAATATTTAAGTTGTAAAGAAATGACACGACATTGTTTTTTAGAGCAGGTAAAATGTCTAACGAACGTTATCTCACGTGTTGACACACGTAATTTTTTGTGATCCCTCGCGCAGTTGGTCTATGAACCGGTTCGAACGGTTTATCTTTCACGATCCTCAGCGGTTAATTTAAATGCATTCTATATGTCTTCACAATATTCACATTTTTCATATCCGTAGCAACTAGTTTAAACGTGTCCATATCGCACGTATAACAGAACAACGACGTAATTACGTTTTTACAATTCTTCAGGAGAAGTGTTTATAAGTTTGGTATTGTAAATATTGCTCGTATTTTTAGTCATATCAATTCATATCTCTATTGAAAACTACTCTAAGAACTACTCTGACATATTTTTATGTAGACAGATCGTCTACGACGGGAACTAAAGACATCAACAATTCGACATACCAATTTTGACATTTTTGTACTTACGTCATTGTTCTTTTAGATGAGCGATATACTGGCTCCAGATCCTGTTATCTTATTTTTAACAGTCCTAAGTGACTGGTTTATATGCGTCCCAGGTTTTATCTCGTAGACTGTTTTCGTGATTTATAATCCCCTATTTCCCGCCCCACTATAAACATGTCCCGGGTATTTTCTCCATATACGGATATTTATATTTTTACAATTCAAAGCATAGGAGCTAAAATCGTGTAGCTAACACGTTGAGTAACAAATGAACTTCGAGTGAAGTCTCAAATTTACAACAAACTAAGAAGAAAATATAATTTCGCACAAAATCACGTTTGTCTAATTATCTAAACCATTTGATAATTTGGCTCATTTTTCGTTTCGTTGCTCTTTTAGCTCGGACACTTGAGCGCAGACGCGTCTTCAATTTGTTAGTAGGTCAATGAGCTACAGTATTATGATACATAGTATAAAGCTCTGGTGAAAGTGAGGCGAATTGAGCGCGGTATGCGGGACAAAATTCGCTCGCTCCTCTTGGATCAGCTAACTTGTATGAATGTGAATTGGCGTGAGTAGTTATGCGGATCGACCCGATATTTCAGCGGGATAGAGGATATTAATATTGGCATGCCGCTCAATGTGGAATTACAATGCAATATGCATATGCTATTACGCCTAGAATCTTAGATTTTTCTGCTACCACTAACAGCAGAAAATGTTGTCTTCCTAAACAAGGTACACTAAGAATATAGGTATGCGCGAAGCCTTGTCAATACACGAGGTTAAGTGACTGAGCGAATCGCGGTAAGTAGCTATCCATAAAACAATATGAGGCTAGAAGGGCTAGGCTAGGCTAGAAATCACGCACTAATTCTTCGCAATAACTGTCGCCACTATAATCCTCTCCCTGCCATCAAACACATATTTGCACGTTTTCAAACGAAAAATCGTGCACAGTAATAATAAGAAACACTACAAAGTGACTAGTGTTCACACAAATGCATATATGTGATTTTTAGGTGTCATACTAGCGTTTTATGCCACACTGGCATAATCCGCTAAACTTAATTGGGCGCGTAAATCACGCCTTCTTATACTTATATACATAGTTTTACATTGTCTTGCGTCGTGTCCCTCATTCCACACGGGATTTGGCTCAGTTTGACCAGAGGTTAAACGTGTCTCGGTTGTTGTCCCCAGGTACTGACGACGTCGGGTTGGAACCCGCCGCCCGGTCCCCGGAAGATGTGCGGCGACCTCCTGTACCTGCACGTCGCCACGCTCGAGGACCGCCACTTCCACATCACCGCGTGCCCGAGGGGATTCTACCTCAATCAGTTAGTGTTTATTTATTTGTTTACACTTTTTTGTAAATATTATTAGAGAAAGTACCAGTCAAACCTATATTGTATTGCGACCACGCTAACGTATAAGTATCACAGGTCGATCACTTCTTAGTGGATTGAAGACTTAAATATTTAGACGAAATAACCTATTTAACTTGTAATAGCTAATCGTTTATCATACAAATAAAGCAGTTAACCTGCTTTATGTAGAGCTGAATATTTCCGCTGACTTTTGTACTGCTGCATTCACTGAGAACGATAATATCCCTAGGCGTGGCTATAACATTAATTTAATTAATGAGTTATCGGAAAATCTGATATTAGGTATTACAGTTAATCACATCACACACATTCGATAAAACTTAGAACGAACATAAGGCTTATAAGTTTTATCACCTTTACCGTTGAAATTGATATAATATGAGTACTCCTGTGATTTCATAAATAACCAAGCCTGTCGATTCGAGTCTGGATATTCCCTGAAAGGTCCAAATTCATCCCATTGAGCTATAACTATTCATTTCCAGATCCACGGAAGAAGTGTTCAACCCGCGTCCGTCGAACCCGTCCCTCCTCTGCCACTCGTTGATCGAGCTGCTCAGCATCGTATCGCCGGCGTTCAAGCGCAACTTCGCGCTGGTGCAGAAGCGCCGCATGCAGAAGCACCCATTCGAGAGGGTCGCCACCCCCTACCAGGTGTACCAGTGGGCGTCGCCCATGCTCGACCACACCGTCGACGCCATACGTGCCGAAGATAGTGAGTTGTGACTTTCATTTGAATGTTTTCCGGATTTTGTTACCTTTGATGTTGCTGAATTCTGTTAACTACACACTTGTTGCTCAAATAACAAATTTTAGCAACAAGTGAGCAACAAATAACATTTATAACGTTTTGATATTATAATATTGTTGCATAAATAGTTCGTTTCTACACCGAAATTGATAACTAACAGCAATTACTAACGACTAATTGTAACGACATAACAATCACAAAACCTAGTGATGCAGACCGTCGGTATCTATCGATACCTTCACTGCAAATTACTTGTACTGTCCGGAGTATTTTATGAGTATTGGATGAGTGAGGAATCATAAGGTCCCTCGATGTGCACTGATAGTGCCAATATATTATCTATTATTATATAGTAACAACTAGTACCCTTTTATACAGGTTCAATTTAATTTGGTATTATCGTGTATATGTAAGCTTCCTCATTATTTCCCTAAACTGTTCATGGGAATGAATAGTACAGTCTCCTCGAAGTGTTCTGTTAGTGCTGTCATGTTTGGATTATGTGTTGTTACGACCTAAAAAGGTATTATATATGTCTAGATAGCGTCGCAGGACCATCAACGAGGTTCGCTAAAATCACAGATGCTGATTGTCCATTGTATGGTCTAGTTATATCTATAACTGTTATTCTCCGTATTGGCTGCGTAAAACTGACCTAAATATAGACTTAGATTTTTTCTCAAATTATATTTATTTCGCGGAGAGCGAGAAAGGTAAGTAAAGTAAAGTGTTTGTTGAGATTGAGACTTTACTCGTGAGTAAATGGAGCGTTGCGATCGAATCGTTACTTGTGATTAACGAGCGTGTTTCGATCGAGTCATTACTCGTGAGTAATGGCTATGCTGAGATCGACTAATCACTCGTGAGAAACGAGCATGTTACAAACGAGTTGTTACTTTACAAGTAATGGGTATGTTGAGCTCGATTCATTACTCGTGAGTAAGGAGTGTGTTGCGATCGAGTCGTTGCTCATGAGTAACGTGGTGCGATCGAGTGGTTACTCGTGGTTAACGATCGTGGTGTGCGTGTGCGTGCAGCGTTCTCGTCGAAGCTGGGTTACGAGGAGCACATCCCGGGGCAGACGCGCGACTGGAACGAGGAGCTGCAGACCACGCGCGAGCTGCCGCGCGGCACGCTGCCCGAGCGGCTGCTCCGCGAACGCGCTATTTTCAAGGTGCGCCTCAACGTTCTCATGATACGAGATCATGTTTTGTATTTGTAGGTTTTTTTTGGGGTAGTACGGTTTTTGAGCTCGTGAATGTTCAATTCGTAATAAATACATTTAACTGGCCATATTATTAAAAAAAAAAAAACATTTTTTTAGTATGTAAATAATTATCTAAAGATTGTTGTACTGGTTGCGTTTTTTCAGTTTTTGAGATATACAATAATTTGTTAAAAAGGTTCAAAATGAATTTACTTTAAAGCTTAATTCAGTTTTTAGCTTTAAGCAAGATTCAAATGCAATTCATAATGGTAATAATGTATTTCATTTGAGTCATAAGGCGTTTCATATTTTAGTATTGCTCAAACTGGATTACATGTAACTCGTTTCAGCATTAAAGTTGGCCTTTTCTCGTCTCGTTTTGTACGAATTAATGCAATTTCAAATGTAAAGAGTAATAAAGGGAAATACTACTATGAAAACGTAAACAAGAACGGAATCACAAGTTTTCTTTTGGGCACACAAATTTTTGTTTCCAAAGATGCTTGTAATTTTTATTTCTATCCTGAACTTCCTTGTTTCCTATTTTGTCATTGATCTTTCCAAGCATAAAAAAATCAAAGCTATTCTCATTTTGCTAATTAATTATAATAATGACAGTTAAGTTTAAGTTGATAACTTAAATTTTATTGAAAGAAATGGTTTTATTGTCAATGTTTTGTTTCGTTTCGAATTAAGGACGGTGGGTGTGATTATTTTGTTACACTGTAGGTGCACAGCGACTTCGTAGCAGCGGCCACGCGCGGCGCGATGGCGGTGGTGGACGGCAACGTGATGGCCATCAACCCGGGCGAGGAGCCCAAGATGCAGATGTTCATCTGGAACAACATATTCTTCTCGCTCGGCTTCGATGTGCGCGACCACTACAAGGATCTCGGCGGTGACGCCGCCGCATTCGTTGCTCCGGTAAGGCCGGCTCCCTACTAGTCTCATAGCAAACGAGCCCGTAGGCCAACTGCTAAGTTGTCACTGCCGCCTACGGACACCCACATTTAACTTAAAATAGGACTAAAGTCCTATCTGAGATTCTACATAGATGCCTAACTATTTCTGTGGAATATGATTGTCGCCTCGGTTGCAACTATACCTGCAACCACTCCTCGCCAACCGAAAGACAAGAATTACTTCACGGTAGATTATGATGGCGATC
Organism: Phareas burnsi; assembly: GCA_018249415.1. NCBI lineage: Eukaryota > Metazoa > Arthropoda > Insecta > Lepidoptera > Hesperiidae > Phareas > Phareas burnsi. The sequence continues at coordinate 10,626 of DWKL01000557.1, read as the reverse complement.
TCCTAGGCGGAACTTTAGTTCTACCACCTACTAAAATTCTCCAAACCGTGGATCGACAAAATAGCATTGGCTCCTAACGCTCGCGCCAACATTGGAGTTGGCCATTCTGTGCCGGTCCTTTTCAAGAAAATACGTTCCATAACTCGCGATGCACGCAAAGGTTTGGATACTTTCAGTCTTGCTGCAACTTGCTTAGAGTGGGCACAAAATTTACCCACTTCGACGCAGCTGCGTTCGTATTCTACCGTGAAGTGGATGCCTTTGGGTACCGAGCGGGTGAACTGGGTGGAGACGTTGGCAGCAACATACGAACGTCCTGCGCTCTGTAAAGGTTGCTGCGTGTGCAGTGTGCAGGGTTGCAGGACGTGTTTTAGCCGGAATTGGGGCAGTTGAGTGGAGTCGTCGATTTGACCGTATTTGTTGTTGCAGCGCAACGACTTGCAAGGCGTGCGCGTGTACAGCGCCGTGGACACGGCTGGGTTGCACACGCTGGGCACTGTGGTGGTGGACTACCGCGGCTACCGCGTCACGGCGCAGTCCATCATCCCCGGCATCCTGGAGAAGGAGCAGGAGCAGAGCGTCGTGTACGGCAGCATCGACTTCGGCACCACCGTGCTCTCGCACCCTAAATATATGGAACTTGTGAGTATCGGCGTACATTGTAATAGTTTGAATAGATAATGTATTGACGTAAACAAACCACACGTAACGGATGCTACTTGCATATTTTTTGTCGATTTTTAATAAGATTAAAAATGCTTACTATATAAATTATTGAACGTGTACACGTAGATACAAACATTCAACATATATGATAATATTTTCTAGTTGCAATGACAAATTTATTCACAAACGCTCCCATTATTATTGGTTTTGGTTATTACAGGTCGGTGTGTACCATACACTAGTACTACTAGTACTAGTACGATATAGTGAATCATGTCTTCATAGAATGTTTAAACCGTTTTATGTATTTAATGCGCTTTAGACGCCGTGAAAGGTATTGAGCTAAATGCCGACTGTTGATTAATAATTGTTTGAATTAATAAAATTTCACGTTAATTTCACTAATTTATAAGACTAAGATTATTAAAAAATAATAATAACAGAAACTAAACGAATTGCTGATGCGAATTCTGGACCAATATTAAATATATTCCTCCGGTTCTAGTTGAGCAAGGCCGGTCAGCAACTGAAAATAATGCCGCACTCGGTGATCAGCGCGAACGGGGAGACGGTCGAGCTGTGCTCCAGCGTGGAGTGCAAGGGGATTGTTGGGAACGACGGGCGCCACTACATCCTCGACCTTCTGCGCACCTTCCCGCCCGATGTCAACTTTTTGCAATGTAACAATTATTCATTATGACTCTATAATTGTATCTCGTTTGACAGCTCGTGATAGTTTTTTTTGTCTGCTCAGTAGTAAAAGAGCGCGCAGGTCATCTGACGTTAAGTGGTCACTGCAGACTATAGACACCGACATCTAACTTCAAACAGGACTGAAACCTTATCTAAAGTCGTACGTAGATGCATCACTGCTTCTGAGAACTAAGGTGGTCGCCTCGCTTTTAAGTGTACCCGGAGACCACACCTCTCCAAACTAAACACGAGAATTGTTCCACAGCGGACTGTGAGGGCGGAGGTACCTCCCCGGATGAAATATAATTCTACCACGTATCAAATACTCGACAGAAATATATTAAATAAAATAATATAGACTTTATACAAATATGTTTTTTAATTACTTCATGAAAAATTATTAATTTTATAGCTAATTATAAAAATTATTTATTTAATTCCACAGTGGAGGATGATGAACTAAGGGAAGACATCAAATCGATGGGTTTCCCGATCATTCACAAGCACAAACTGTGTTGCCTGAGGCAGGAGCTAGTTGATAGCTTTGTTGAGTAAGTCAATTTGTTTCGAATAGTCAATATTTTCATTTGACCTGTTTATATATACTTCATGAATATTTACAGATATTGATTTCTGAAACTTATCAAACTGACTAATAATCTTTTAGGGCCCGATACTTCATGTTCATCAGACACGCCGCCTTCCATTTGCAACAGTTAAGTGCGAAGCGCCAAAATAAGGGCACAGAACAAAAGGCAATCGAAGAAAAAGGTACTGAAAAGAAAGAAGTTGCCAATGAGACTGAAACAAAAGAGAACAAACGAGATAGCAAGAGTCCCGAAAAGGATACAAAAGATAAGAAACAGAAGAAAGAAGAAAAAGAAAAGGCTAAAGTAGAAGCTAAGGATAAAGTAGAAGCCAAAGAGGAGAGTAAGAAAGAGACAGATGCGAATAAAGATGAACAAAAAGGTGATAAAGACAAAGAAGAAGAGATACTACTAAATGAGAACTACTCTGAAATTGACACCGATGTCGCCAAGAAGATTGTAGAAAGCATTACTGATTCGATATGCAGTGGAGATAAACAGGAAAATGATTGTAAGTGCTTACTATTCATTTATACTTTGACTCCAATGCATACAATATCTCAATACTGAGTTCGAGTCATTTCCTATCAACTGCCTGGCTGCCTGGCTGCCTGGCTGCCTGGTTGGCTGAGCCCTGGCTAGGTTTTAGTATTTTATCCAATGGTCATTTAACTGACATTGTAAAAATGTAGTAGACTTATTTTGGGACCTAAGGTTGATTTATTTTTGGAGATATTTCAATTTTTATCAATGCTTGTTGATCTTAAATAAGGGTGCAACTAAACATGGCAATATATTGAGCAATATATATTAATTGATGCGTTACAAAAATATCATTACAGAGAGCGAGTTCTAGGATTGATGTTCTATTTTTTTATAGTATAGAAGTAGCCAATGAACATACAGTTCACACAATGGCAAGTGGTCACTGCCAGACATTTGGACTGTCGTTGCTATGGACCTTTGTCATCAACTCCAAACAGGGTTGAAATCCCGCTTGTGGGCGGTTACAGTTGTGTTGCTACTTCTGAGGATTGAGTTGGAATGACTCATGTAAATGTCTCTACCTTAAAACATCCTTCAAATCAGAGCAGAGCAGCGTTCGGCACTGTTTTTATAAGATGAAAATAGGTGAGGCAGTGGTGCTTCCAGACTCGAACCACGAAGAGTTCCTCCTTTACATATAAAAATAAGAAAGTAGCTTAGTGGTAAGATTCTTGTCTCGTCAAGCTGAGGACTCTCAGCTTGAGAGGGGTCGATGCCCGCGCTTCCACTTTTTTTGTAATTTGTATGCAAATGAGAGATTTAATTGCTTAGACGGTGAAGGAAACCATCGTTAGGAAATCTATATACCTGAGAGTTTATTTATCAAGTGTAGTCTACAAATCCGCATTTGGCCAACAGTGGACTATGGTCTATCCCTTTTAATTCTGAGAGGAGACCCGTATCCACTAGTGGGACAGTAATGGGTCGATAATGATATAGAAATTCGCTTTCATTGCATATAAATTTTGTGTTGTAGCACCTACCACAACTTCTCGTCACCAAGGGTTGACTGGTGGAGAATGCCATTAGGCATTAAGTTAGCCCTTTGTATTTCCTAGTAATAGGTTTACAATAAAAGGTAAATAAATAAACGGTGTATTGTAATGTGTAACGTTAACGCAGCCGGCGAACGTTCCCGCGCAGTTGTGGCGGCGGCGGCGCGCGCGGTGGCCTCGCTCAAGGAGTCGGAGTTCGACGTGCGGTTCAACCCGGACGTGTACTCGGCGGGCATCAAGCACGCCGCCTCGCCCGAGCAGCTCGCCAAGCAGCGCCACCTGGTGAAGGAAGCCGCCGCCTTCTTGCTCACCACGCAGATACCGGCTTTCGTGAGTGTCCATGCGCTAGTTTTAACTTTATGCATTGTACGTACAGTTAGTGGTAATGACATTCATTGATAACACGTGACATTTCCAAAAGTAAGCTGGTAGTGACTACCAGCTAACTTTTGAAAACGTCCCAATCAAGATACATTTATCTTGATTGGGATATTTTCTGTAGCAATCTAAGTAGTTTGATTCGATGTATATTTAAATATGCCACTAAACTTTTATCTGTATGACATTTTATATGAGAAATAAGAATATGAAGTGCAGATTACTTACTATTTTTGTCAGCGACGACGACCCCAATTTAAAATCTAAAAATCGTTTTTTTTAAACATTTTATACAACAGGTTTAAATAGTTCATATTGAAGTGTTGAATTGCTAATAGTTGAAATTGCTTTAAACGTGGCTATTAATAATTTTAAAGCGGTAGCAGGTAAACGTTGGATGCAGAAACCACAGGACCAGTCTTAGTAAAACTAATTAGGGGGGGGAGGGGGCTTATGGAGGGAGGAGGAGGTTGTCTTTAAGTTCAAATGGCTTTATCCAACATCAAGACGATTTTGATATTTTGAGGTTTTCGTAATTAATAAAATACAAGTTAACAATTTCACTATTTGAAAGTGTTCTATTAGATCTATTTCCACACCTCAAACGCTTGTATAGTGCGTCTAATAATTAAGTAATACTGATTTTTACAAATTCCCTCTCTTTTGTCCACAACTCGAAAATGTTTTTCATATGTAACTGTATTATAGCTTAAGAACGGCAGAGCAGTGGGTTTACAAAAATGATGACGGTGAATAACTTTTAACCGCGATTAGATAATTCTCGCTCGTTCGAGCGTAACGTGCATATAAGTGTAAAGATGTGTTCGTCGGTGGCAGGTCCGCGAGTGCTTGGAGCACACGTCGGCGCCGATGGACGGCGCGGGGCTGACGGAGGCGCTCCACGCGCGCGGCATCAACGTGCGGTACCTGGGCCGCGTGGCCGCCGCGCTGCGCCCGCACGCGCCGCTCCATTACCTGCACGCCGTGGCCGTGGCCGAGCTGCTGCTGCGCGCCGCCAAGCACCTCTACACCGCCTACCTGCAGGTCGGTGGACCGAGCCTGATTGGCTGCAACCCTTTACATGTCAACAGGTGGTAGAACTACAGTACGCCCATAATCCACCGTGAGCAATTATGTTTCGGTTGAAGAGGTATGGTTGTTGGGTGCACTTACACCGAGGTGATCATTTTAGTCCTCAAAGCTAGTGAGCACATCCTCCGATAGGACTGCAGTCCTGTTTGACGTTAGATATGTCCATGGGCTGCAGTGACTACTTAACATCAGGCGGCCTGTACGCTCGTTTGATACTCTTCTCACGTATAAAACAAAATGTCCTATTGCATGACTTTGTGTCCACGATTGGAGAAGACCTAGAGCATACTCTACCGGTTCCAACGTGGATTGGCAGGGAGCGCTGATTATATAATCTCTAAATAGCATGAATTGAAACGCTTTACGTGTCTGTCTGTTTATCTGCTTACTTCTATAGAATACACAATGTATTTGATTCAGTTTTTACCTTCATGTGGTCATTTCTTCCGCAAGATATTCGTGTTTGATTGTGTTCGTCACGTCGTCATCGATCGTTTAATGTATGTGTTCAAGTGTACACAATATTTGTGTACATGTTATGTGTATGTTAAGTGGTTTTTTGAACACTTCGGTCAATAAAACAACCTTAACTTTAATATTTCTGCGTAGGGTTGCGAAGCGATGTGCACCGGTGCAGCCGCAGCACACTTCCTGAACTGCTTGCTGGGCTCGTGCAGCAGCCCGGTGGCCCAGAGCGGGGACTCCCCCGCCCCCGCTCGGGCGCCGCGCACTCGAGGCCGCCGTGCGAGGCGAGCCCAGCGACACACCTCGCCCACCTCCCCCTCCTCCCCCACTACTGATTGGCAAAATCTTACACCGAAGGCTCTGTTCTCGCAGATCAAGCAGGAGCTTAAGGTGAGATGTTGTTTGTACAAAAAAAACCTACACAAATAGTTTTGTTTAATAAATATAAAAAATGTAAACTTTTCTCCATGATTGAAATGGGGCAGAGTTGAACATAGTGCAACTAAATATATACATATCTTATTGGATATGTATGTGTGTATTTTTCTAATGTAAAATGTATGTCTTAAAATACAATTTATTTTTATTTTAGGCCTATTGGGGCTATGAACTAAATGCTGAAAATGTCGATTCCGTCATAGAAAAACACGGTCTTCAGAAAATATCGCTTCTCAGGTAAGAGAGATTTGTCTTTGAGATAAGTGTATATATATTATTTGAAATAGTTCAAAATATATCAAAATTGTTTTATCGTTTTATAGATCATTCGCGCTAAAAGTGGGTCTGCAAGTGTTATTGCGAGAGTACGACTTCGACAACAAGAACAAGGCTCCGTTCTCGGCGGCCGACATTATGAATATCTTCCCGGTCGTCAAACATATTAATCCAAGGGTAAGTGAATTGATGTCCTATCTCAGACGGGACTTACATTCTGTTACGTATACGTGGAAGCGTTATGCATACATGAATGTTTTAGTACTCCTACCTACTCCGGACGGAGCTGGCCGCCTCGGCCGTATGTATCCGGCATTCGCATTCTTCCAACGGAAATACAAGAATTGCTTCACGGTGAACTATGAATGCGGCAGTTGTATTTCCTTGGATGAACTATAGTTTTACCAACTTTAAAAATGAACAAAACCTGTACATGAAGTATAACAAATTTGAAAAGGTCTGATAATGACACCGGTGCTAGCTTCATGGCCGATTAAAAACTTCCATAGCGATTGTAATCAATAGGATTACAAATATTTGTTTGTTTATCCTAATATTCCACCTTCAGGCCTCGGACGCCTACAACTTCTACACGACCGGCCAGAACAAGATCCAAGCGGGCGCCGTGTCGGAGGGCCACGAGCTGATCGCGGAGGCTCTGAACCTACTCAACAACGTGTACGGGGCGATGCACGGGGAGATCGCGCAGTGCCTGCGCATGGTGGCTCGCCTCTGCTACGTCACCGGGGACCACCGAGACGCCATGGCGTACCAGCAGAAGGCGGTGCTCATGTCGGAGCGCGTCAATGGCATCGATCATCCGTACACCATCACTGAATATGTGAGTTGGATTCTGTCCTATTAAGTGTCAAGGGTGTGGTGAGACCAATCTAGGCTGAGGAGAGCATAGGTTCTCAGACATTTTTCAAACCAGTGGCAACTGGACATGTTCCAGCGAAGATTTTTAAATGCTGACAGATGTTTGAAGTGTTTTGTATAAATAAACAGTAAGATTAGGCAGTAGAATAGTTGATTCTCAGGATGTCTGATTGCAGAAATCATGTATTGTTTTTATCATAGCATAGAATACAGAATGGAAGCTATAAAATAAAAAAAAATTTGAGTCCAAATATCCCTAAATTCTTTTATTAAATAAGTTATGTTATATATATATGAATGTTTACTATTCATGAAGCTTTGCGTTCTCCATTTTTCATTTATCAGATTTACTTTATCTAAATTAGTCATAACAATGTATTGCCAGTAAGCGTTTCATGAACAAATTTATTTCATCATTCATTGGATTGAAAACTTGACAATGCTAAAGGCTGGGTTGATGTGTGATGTGTATAGTAGTTGGAAGAATGCCTACATACCTGTCTGTCTGTAGCGAGCTTGTAACTGAACCGCGTCGCCAATTGTTTGGGACTCTTGGCTACGTGTTTAATGAAAAATAATCGCAAAGAATTATATTTATACGAGATGCTTTATTAAAAGTTCACAGGTTCATGTGACATGAATGTAGAAAAAAAGTTATACTAATTTGTATTGTGTATTGTAACATAAAATAAACAAATTTTAGGCATAAACAATAAGCAGTGATGGCCCGAGTGGGCAGTGGTAGCATAGTGGTAAGATTCCGGTCTCTCACGCTAGAGTCCAGGGTTCGACTTCTGCACGCATCTTATTTTTCGAACTTATGTTCGTATTATATATTAGTTATCACTTGCTTTAACGGTGAAAGAAAACATCGTGAGGAAATCTGCACGCCTGAGAGTTTTCTGTAAAGATTTTGAAGGTGTGTGAAGTGTACTATTCTGTACTCGGCCAGCGTAGTGGGCTATGGCCTAACCCATCTCGTCCTGGGAGGACACCTGTGCTCAACAATGGGACAGTAATGGCTTGATAATAAAACAGTAAGCAGTATTAGTGATTTATTCCACACAATCGTTAAGTGGGTTTAAATGTATGAAAAATTATAATGAACAGTAATTTGTTTGGTCGCAGTCTCACTTGGCGCTATACTGCTTCGCGAACGGGCAAGTGAGCACGGCCCTGAAGCTGCTGTACCGCGCGCGCTACCTCGCGCTCCTCGTCTGCGGAGAGAACCACCCGGAGATGGCCTTGCTGGACGTAAGTGCTTACATTAGTATTACCCGCTGATATTACATTTCTGACGTGATTACCGTTAAGCTAGAAGGCAGTTATCCACCTTCTAGTCGATTTCGACATTTGGAGATCTTTGTAATCAATAAAATGTGAATTAAAAGTTACACTGTTTAAAAGTGCTCTATTAGATCTGTTTTGTGATACCTCAAACTTTACTAGCTACCAGCACCGATTTTTAAAAGTTACCCTTTTTGGCCATAACTCGAAAAGTAGTATTTTATCTGTCGATTTGTGAAACGTTACTTGTGGCTCGCCCAGAGCAACATCGCGCTGATCCTGCACGCGGTGGGCGAGTACGAGCTGTCGCTGCGGTTCGCGGAGCGCGCGCTGCGCGTGACGGGCAGCACGCACGGCGCGCGCTCGCTGAAGGCGGCCGTGGCGCGCCACCTGCTCGCGCGCACGCTCTCCTGCCTCGGCGACTTCCGCGCCGCGCTCGCGCACGAGAAGGAGACCTACTCCATATACAAGCAGCAGGTACGTGACGTATTCATTACCTCCTTCGGAATCTTCTTAGGCGAAGTGACTATTCGAGACCCAATAAGACTAGTATATGGTTTTAAACGTGGTAAAACCGTGGTTTGTCATACCTTGAGCCTTGCAACGCTATTAAACGCTGCTGTGTTCTGGTTTGAAGGATGTGGAGAGATAATGATGTGGGACGTTCCAAATTATTCCTCAGGGGCGGCAACGCCTGAACGCCTTTCCTACTTGAGGCCGATAACAGATGTCGATGGGCACTGTGACCACATTGCATTAGATGGACTGCATGCTTGTTTATCGCATCTATTACGTATACTCTACGACTCGCACGCCCCACTCGCTCACGTAATAAGTTCACTTCGATCATACTTACACAAATCCTTTATTCGTTTATAATTGCCTAATGTCGTGGTGCAGTTTGGCTTGTCATGCTCTACAATGACAAATTGTTGCCAAAAGGCAGCAGCTAGGTGGGGTGGGTAGTCTCTAACTTAGATAGCCTTACATTCAAGACTAGAACCTAATAACAATAACGATTTCTCCACTCAGCCCCACAATAGGATTCTCTGTGTCATGGACGCCATGGACACAGATAGAAACGAATACACTAGCACTTAGACCCAGAACAATCTAAATGTATCATACTCCGTCCGGTAGTAGAACCCGGGAGTCCTCTGTATAGTGGTCTGGTATAGTTACCGCCCCATTACACGTGTCGTCAAATATTCCATTGATCTGCAACGTGGGTTATCGGGAAAAGCTGTGCTTCGTTCAAATTTGTCATATGATTAATGACAGCTGGGCGAGAAGCACGAGAAGACGCGCGAGTCGTCGGAGTGTCTGCGGCACCTGACGCAGCAGGCGGTGGTGCTGCAGAAGCGGCTGGCCGAGGCGTACGCGCGCTCGCCCGCCGCGCCGCCCGCGCCCATCGCACCGCTGCACATCCAGCCGCCCGCCATGGCCTCCGTCATCGACATGCTCAACCTCATCAACGGCATCCTCTTCGTGCAAATCAGGTACTTAGCTTACATGGTTTACAAGGTATTTGCCAAGTGCGCGAGCAACTATTGTGCTCAATGCAGGAGGCACTTTGGTCCTTCGAGGTGGATCGATTGTTTTCATCGAATAGATAATAAATGTTATTTTTTTGAAATATGATCATAAAACAACATACAATAATCGTATTTTACCTATCCTTTATAACTTCAAGCATAAAAGCTATAATCTATACTGATATAATAAAGCAGAAGGGCTAACTCAAGCCCCACGCTAGGATTACCCGTGTCTTGACCCAGGACAAAAATCTAAAGTCACCCTTTATATATCTTCCCGGGCGTGGATCTAATCCGGCACACTGTATGTCTGACCGCTACGGTGACCGCACCCCTCGTAGGTCGTAAATTATAGTTATATTAAAATCTTCCAGTCCTCAAGACATCGAACAGTTCAAAGCGGAAATTGAGAAAAGACAGCTGAAGGACTTGCCGATCCCGGGCGTGCCGGGCGGCGCGGCGGGCGGCGCGGCGAGCGGCGCGGCGGCCGACAGTTGAGCCGCGGCGCGTCCGGCCGCTGGACCTTCCTTACGTCGTTACTTTACTATTATTGATTGATGATATTGTTCCTTATTATCTATGAATGTATGCTGTAGTGAATAGTGTGCTAAGGTTTGATGTAGATTTTTGTTAGTAAATTTTGAGGATATCGTTTTGATCGAACACGATTATTATGAATTATTTTATCGATTCTCGCGGTGTGCAATAGATTATGCGTGTGCATATCGTCCGGACGTCTCGCTCAAATCGCGCAACCGCGCATGGTTTCATTCGCCTGCTCGCCCTGTA
>DWKL01000556.1:0-18222 GCA_018249415.1 Phareas burnsi | reverse complement strand
CTGATGGAAAGTGGTCACCGTCGCCTATGGACACTTGCAACACCAGAGGAGTCATAGTCATAGTCAGGTTGTAGCGCACATTTACAGCGAGGCGACTATCTCAGTCCTAAGGACTAGTAATGCATCTACGTATGAACTCAGACAGGGCTTAAGTCTTGTTTGAAATTAAGAGTGGATGTCCGTGAGCTGCAATGACCACTGAACACTGGGCGACTCACAGGCTCGTTTGCTATCCTTCAAATATAAAAAGCGTTAATATTCAATTTTACCTTTGATAACGTGTTCATTTGCGGATAGTTTATTGTAGGGGTATTAATATAATTCATAATTATACCTTTAAAGCGTGTAATGTGTAATTACGTAAGATTTATGAGTTAATTAAAATTATCTTTAATTGAAAAAAGAGAAAGACAGACTACCAGAGACATTTTATATACTGTTTCCTGTTTGGTAAAGTTAATTATGACTTAATGACGGAGATGTAAACACACTATTTAATAAAGGTATTATTTTTAAAAGAATGCCTTTTCATTCACACTTTACAGCTAAAGAAGATCGGGAGCCCGAATATGCGGACGAAGAAGAACACGAAGAGAAGGGAAAGAATAAAGAAAAGAAGAAACACAGGCATCACGAGGAACTGAAGTGAGTTTCTTCTATATTCTACTCATCGTTGTTTTCTCACGTGAAAAAATGGCAAATGAATTCACATGATGTTACGTGGTTTCTACAGCCCACGGACAACTGACACAAAAGTGGGCAGAGAGGACCCTTCCACATTTAACCACCACCATTTTACACCATTTAATTATTGGAAGGAAAGAATAGGGCAGTGTTAATTAGAAGGGTTTTCTTATAGAAGTGGCGATGCGTCTGCACTTGTATATCGAAAAAGTTAACAATTTACACCATATTTAACATAACATAACATTATTATAACAGTATTCATTCAATGGCGCCTAAGATGAATACCCAGTTTGGAGTATTGTCTTGTTAATACCTATACTAAAATGTTTAAAAAAAAAAATAATAATAAATATTTTTTATAACCATCTAAGTAATATTAATAATAATAACTTAGATGAATATTAAGAAGATCATAAAGTAACTACGCATTTGCTACTATACAAAAAAAATATTTATACACTAAGTATGACGATTGGCCTAATTAGAATTTTATTATGAAGGACTTTGTGCACGGACATTTTCAGAAATTCTGACATTTACAAAAATTTGAGTCGGGGACCTTCGCAATACACTGTTTAACGTCCAACGAGACTAGACAATACGCAACCTCCTGGTGGATAGCCTTTTTTTATTTGAGAAGAATAGCAAACGAGCATGAAGGCCACCTTATGTTAAGTGGTCACTGCAGCCCATGGACACCTACATCCAACCCCAAACAGGGCCGAACTCCCCATTCGTCCTGTCGCAAACGTCACTACTACCGAGGACTAAGATGATCGCCTCATTTGTAAGTGTCCCAGCAACCACATTTTTCCAACCGAAACACAAGAATAGCTTCAAGGAAGATAATGAGGGCGCGGTGTAATTCTCCGGAAGAATTATAATTCTACCATCTATAGAAAGCCTTATGTGGTACTTGTCCAATATTCTGGGATGGACACCAGGCTAACTTGGCATGATCTCGGCTCGCTCGGTCCTTAGTAGCGTTAATACGTAATGCCAGAGAGCAGATAACTATATTAGTTTACTAAATATTTTCTACTGTCTTACAGAGAGGGAGCTAGTGATGGCAATGGTGGCGTAGAGGCTAACGGACATGATCGCAGAGATTACACCCTTCCAGAGAAGTATACTTGGGGCGACGGTGATGAAGATTTCAACTTCTAGAAAAATGTATACAATGCTGTTAAGAATATTGTATATTTACCTAAAATTATCCTCTAGAACGTAATGTGTGTTTTCAGGACTGATATATATAAAACGTAATATGCCAAGTTCAGAACAGGTTATAGTTAGGCACTTATGTTAGAATTAAAGAGGGAACAAAAATTTAGGATTTCCTAAAGTTTCCAACCAGAATTACTAAATAGTTACTTGTAGAATAAAGACCGATTTAGACCAAATATGCCGTTGTAATATTGATTAACTAAATGTGCAATTTCTATGTGACTGATATCCTAAAGTTATGGTTTATTTTTATAAATGCATTTAGGATTACGTACCTAAATTAACTTAGGAATAAGTTATTTTTAAAATCATCTCTAGTAGTTAGTCGCCATCTATGATGTATACTGTACAACTTTATCTTACGTTATAATGCTAGTGTTAGAATTTTGTTACTTTTAAGTAATTACTTTAATAAAATGTATACAAAAAATGTTAGATAATAAAATTATTTAACTTTATTTTAAATCTTTTTCTTAATTGTAATATAATGCATGTAACAGACTATACTCATTATTTTGTGTTTAGTTACTACAGAAACAATCTTAATTTACTGAAAATATCATAAGTATAGTCGTTTTTACCTTTGTACTTAAATTTTATTAGCTAGATATTATATACTTCATAATATTAGATAATAATGTATACCTTTAAAGAATTTTAGTTTTTTTTTTTAAATATTTCTAATGAATAAGAAATAAGAATTAATGCAGAAACAAAATTCAAAATGACAACATGGAATTTGTGGGTCGTTGCTTGAAATGTCATTTATGTGACTTTTATATTTGACGTTCATTTGACATACTTGTCATCAGTTGTGTTTCTGTTTTGCTTGTGCGACCGAATCTAAGCGGAGAATAATCGTTGGCGAAACAAGCAAAAAGTGTCCCGTTACATTTTGTGATGTGATTATTGGCGGCGCCGATCAAAACAGTCATGAAGGTGAAAATCGATATATTTGCGGCGATAATACTGGGCATCGTGCAGTGCACTTTCTCGGGTAAGGAGGCAATTATTTAATTGAATCAATTTATTTCGAACGTGTTGTAGAGCTTTATTCTTTTTAACAGAGCACATCCTGTCCTGCAACGTAACCGATCTTGGAGCGTGCCCGGGGGAAAATCAGATATGCATTGAATCATCGTCAGAATGCGTTTGTATAGAAGGGTATACTAGAGTCGGCGATGATTGCACTCAGAAGGTGCCTAGCTATTCATCCCACGATACCACGACCGCTGTCGTCTCAATATTCACCATCGCTCTAATAGTCTGTGGCCTTGTTTTGGTCGTAAGGAAGTACAAGTTAATGGACTATGTCCGGCAGAGGATTAACTCGAGAAGGAACAATGACATCATGTACGAAGATGTGATGATTGGGCACGACGATCCCCCTCTCAGTCCTTAGTTGCTGTCCGTAAGATATTTGTATTAATTGAATAATTTATTTCTAGTTAGTAATCGTTACCACTGTTTGAACATTCTATTGATAGATATTAAATATTATGGGAAAATTCAATTTCGTTTAGATTTTCTGAACATATTTTTCTACTGGAAGTTTATAAAGAAAGTCTTTTTAATTTTGACCAGGATTTTTCCATTGCACAATGTAAATAAATCTTAAACCTGATAAGGATATTCTTAATATAACTTGTTGATAAATAGGCTTTGTTTACTCCCATTAATCACTAATTATCTCTTTCCTTACACTATTGGATCAAGGTAAACAGACAATGCAGCCTTTGTTCTTTCAATAAAATCTTAGGATTACATGTCTAAAATCATTACCATTTTTATTTATATAAAGACACATGATGTAAAGTTCTCAAAGATCTTTTAGTATCTACATAATAGATGATACTGTTTAGTATACATTTTTAATGAATTTATTTGAACAAAATGCATGTCGTGTTTTACTGTCCACAGCACCTGTGTGACTCTCATGCATACGGTGTGTGCGGCCGCACTGGAACACACCTGTTTTGCTACACACTGCACAGATGGATTGTTTCAAATATTAGTGTCGCAGTCAATGTCTTAAATACAGTTATATATTAACATTAATAGAAGTTAAACAATGAACTATGCATAAAATTAATTATTTTAATAATTGTGTCATTTAAACTTCAGAAAAATTACATTTTCATTCATGGACATTTCTTTTTGTGCAGCATCACACACTTTTGGCAGCTGATTTAGAAGCTATTTATATAGTTATCGAAATCAATGTCACCTTATTGGCCTCCATATATTTTGTTTTTACATATGTTTGTAAAAACATGTAAATAAAATGTATATGCTATAATAACGTGAGCCAATTTCACAACAATAGTTAGTTATGCAAAAATTGTTACATGATAGGTCCATGAAGTTAAATCGTCAATGGAGTGTTCAAGCAATATCTATGTTATGGTTAGCTTAGGTAAAAAAATTGCCTAACTGTAATAATTATAATCAATGGTAATTAATATAATTTGTCATGTCATTGTATATCATTATATCTCGTTTAAATCAAATCATATGACACTAGATCTGGTCACCAATTTCTTATTTTGGAACAATTTGAAAGTTAAAATATGAGTAACATAACATTAAGTCACAATACATGAGGTAACATATAAAGCAGCCAACGTTGAAAATTAAGTAGTTTATTATTTAAAATGTGCACTTCTCTACAACATTGGGAAGGCCTATATGCATGTTTGTCTTGCGCCTTGGCGACTGTCTGTATTCATAGGTGATTCTCATAGTTCTCAGGGTAGCTATAACTGCTTCCGATGATTGCATAGGAATTAAATTTTTCTGCAAGTAGTTCCTATTCTCATGGGTTTCTATGATCACAACAACAATTAAATGAAGTCTGTCTTAAAGCTAATCTTATATTATATGTATCTATAGCTACACTCTAATTTGTTGTTGTAAGTCTGTATGCATTTTACCATCCATGCTAAAGGATCTATCATCACCACATTGTTTTTGTCTTAGAACTGCTGTATACATGGTTGGTATGGTGTGATAATAGATTCATTTATAATGCATTCCAACTTAGATCTCGGGAGAGACAAAATATATGTAACCAACCTCGGGGTGAACTTTAGGCCTATTAGGGGTTGATTAGATGGACATGGGCAGCTGTGACCACTTGCCATCAGAAAAATTGTACGCTCATTTGTTTACATCTATGCTTAAAAAATTATTACAGATTATTACAGCTTTAGTGACAGAAGTCAGCGGCTTTTCAGTTAAATCTCTTTAATAAATATTTTGTTTTGCATGGTCATCTGTGGTTGCTTTATTTGTAACTCATTTTAAAATTTTAGCAATAATGGTCGTAAATATTTTTAAAAGTAACAAGTTGTTTCATTTGCACACAAACTGGTTCAATAGAACTTATTTCCATTTTTCTACTAAATTGTAATTATGTTTGGAAATCTTACGAGTAAAAATTGATCTATTACACATTTTATTATTGATATTAAATGGTTTTCGATAACTGACCTCTTTTGAACAAGAAGGACAGGAATATACCTTCACTTATTTTTATTTTATTTATAACAGATCGGTTGAAAGATCAGATTTTATTTGACACACTGATTTTTACAGTCTTCCAACTGATTTTCTGTTATTTCACATACAGCTCTGTAAAGTTACCAATATAATACCTTTTGAAATATATATCTGTATTTAGTGTTTATGTTAAATATATACTAGGGCCTATTTAGTCTAATGTGACTTATTTGCCAAATACTAGCTTGTGTATGCGCATTTGTCAGAATGATTTTTATCATGATAAAATATGACCATACATATTCAGTAAATACAACCATTTGGCCAAATCTTTCTCCATAACTTTTGGCATAAATTTACTTGTAAGTGATTTAATGTAATTTGTATATTGTCTTAGTGTCATTTATAAATGTTTATTTTGTATGGATAATTTAATTTTGCTTGCGCTCAATTTCACCAAAGACTGAAGTGTTATTGTAATAAAAGCAGTTTTTGTTCCTTTTAAAATATACTCGTCTAACATTCAAAATACTAAATAAAATGTATAACATACCCTAATGATTAGGGTGGATTTGTTTGTTGTCAATTATTAATTTAACAATCATGACAATTCAGTCAGTACTAAAATATTATAGTTTTGTTTAGATGTAAGGAAGAGCAATGAGAGGCAGCTTTCATGTATTTTTTTTAATATATCATTGTTTAATTATTTGTATAATATGAAAACGCACAAATGTCTGGGCGCGCCTCATTCTAATATATAGTATAATTACATTCGCAAGGTTGCAAAAATAATGGCTAATGATGCAACTGCACTAAAAGAAGCGGTGATACAGCGGTGACCGTGTTTTGTAGAGGTATTAATATCAATGAGCAGGGACCACAGTGAAGTGTGCCGTTCGTTAGTGATTCTAGCATGTTTAAATATATTACAATTAATAACTATTGAAATTGTACTGCACAATTAAATATTGGTATCTTGCTGTTACATAAATTTGTTTGTTGTTGATGTTGAGGGTTGATATGATAGCAGTTTTTCTGAAGCAAGGATACGAGAACAAAGTATGAAAAATTCATTGAAATAATGAGAAAACAGAACAATTGTTTTATGAATTTAATTTTGTTTGCTGTATGTGACATACATTTATAACATTGTTTATCAACTTAATGATTATTTGCATAATTTTAATGAACTGGTCATTAAATAAAGGAAATTAAGCGAGCAAGCATTTTAGGATTATACAGTAATTATATATAATTTTAATAATTCCAAATAAATATAATGTTTGTTAAATAATTATATGAATTAATTCTTTCGTTTAGCTTTAATAGTTGTCCGGAAAAAACGGATATTCTAGAAATATCAACATTGTGCAACTGTTCATATAGACTTTTCAATCTATACCAGAGGTTCCCAAAGTGCGCGCCGCGCGCCCTGGGGCGCCGTGAGGTCCTGTCGTTATCTCTTTGGAAACGAAAACAAACAACATGTATTGTTTTTTTTGTTATCATAAGCTGCCACATAGTAAATGAGAGTGGCAAGTGTTGTCAATAAATACGTTGTGAACCTCAGATTGCGGCTGTTTTCTATTTTGTGTCTACCTGGTGTCAATGCACCGATCAATCTCGATCGAGGTAAGGCGCCGAGCGAAAATGCTCAACTTGTAAGTGCGTCGTGTAACGAAAAAGTTTGGGAACCCCTGATCTATACAATAGGAATATACACAAGACCAGAGAATTAATTATGATTAACTACAGATATTCCATTCACTCCCATTATATAATTTTGCACGGTCACCTACCATGTGCACATACCAGACACAGACTAGTACATGCACTCTAGTTTTGTGTCTATATTGTGGCAAATTGTTATATGTTATTGTCTGGTTGTCACCTAAGTTTAATAAGACCACAGATAACAAATTTTGCACGCGAGTGATACCAGTACGGTATGTGACCCCATAAAATACTCGGGTCTCAAGCCAGGTTTACTAAATAACAAACAAAGCATTTTATGGAAGAACATAATAATATTAGTTAAAAGAACTGTTAAAATAAAAGAATGGTGGAATCATGAGCCATTATCGGATTCTTTGATATTTGTATGGGACCATCATTTTCAGAAACAAAACATTATTATTACACATCAGTAAACGCCTGAGATAATTATAAAATACAAACAAATATATCGATTGAACTGAGAACCCCTTTGAAATTTTTCTTCCTTCACTTTGTAACAATGTTTAGGAAGCACTTTATTGCATTGAATTAAAGTATAAATTTGAACAAAGAAGTCGCGTCGGCGGGCGCTTGAAGGATAATTTCAAAAACTCGTGACGACGGGATGACCTTTAAGTTGTCTTTTTATCTTTTCTAGTATTTATATGCATTATTTTTAATAACATTTTATATGTCATCACATTAATTGTAATTATATTAATTTATGTACAAAAACATTTCATCAAATATTTTGGAAAACAACGACAAATGCATTTAAATAGTAAAGTTAATAATAGTCAAGTTTAAAATCAATTTGTTAAAATGTACGTGTACGTTCATAGGATTTCATCTCTTTAAGCGTAATTATTGTCTGTACGTATATAATAATAAGCAGTTTATTGTAAAATGTTATTAAGCAACCAAATGTAATATTTAAATTATATATTTTTCAAATAAATACTCTGTGATATTACGAAATGGTTTTATTGTTAGCACAAGCATCAGTAGAGCCCAAACATCTTGTCGTACCTCCAGAGCCGCGTCACACACAATCATTGGAATCATTCGTAACCACAAACACAATATAAATATAACAATTTTTTTTTTCACCATAATTATGATCGAAAGTATATATTTGTATTTTTTTATGTTTGAAGAGCAGCAAACGAACAAGTAGGCCCTCTAAAGTTAAGTGGTCAATGCAGCCCACACCCTGGATACCCTGGGCACAGGACTGAAGTAGAGGTGTTACTACTGAGGACTAAGACGGTCACCTCGCTGCAAGTTTGCCGGCGACCGCACCTCCAACCGAAACACACAGATTGCTTCACGGCGGGTTACGAGGGCGGCGGTGGTACCCGTCCATACGAACAATATTTTTAATTACGATCAAAAGAAATTATTTGGACAGACCAGGTTGCCCTCTGCTCAGTACATTATAGTATCTAATGGTTTCTGCGAACGACCGAAGAATAATAAATATGAAACATTTCAGAAACACAGCGGGCGTGTACAAATGTACATATTGAATTATTATATACGTGGGAAACAGATATAATTTGTTGTTTGTTGGTGTCTGGTGTAATGAGAATTGATGTTAAATTTGGGTTTTTTTTATAATTACATAATGATTACCGCCGACCCATTGCTGTCTCACTGCTGGGCACGGGCCACATAGACACAAGGGTCAGGCATAGTCCATGGCACGGGCCAAACGGATTGGTAAACTTCACGCACCATCCCGCACCTACACGAAATCTACATGAGGTTTCCACGCTCTTCTTACAGCGTTAAGGCAAGAGATACTTAATTTATAACATTCGAGTAATTACTACTTTAACAGGTCGGAATTTTATCATTGAACTGTCATAGCTTTCGAAGATAATCACTCATGTACCTTAGAACACGGGCGACTTCGTTGCAAGATCCGGAGAAGCAACGCACCAGCCCACACGGCTTCAGTCCGGTATGTTGGTGACTTTTTGGATCCTTCAAAACAATAAGTAATTACGCTAATATCTTTCTTAAGAGCGGCGTGACGTGAAAGGTGGCTTGGTGCTTGGCGGCGCTGCTCGCCGTCAGGACCAGTATCGTCAATATCTTCGGAGACTCGTACAGCACTGAAAACGAAATACAAAATAAAAAAATTCGCAAATTTACAGTATTTTGAGATGAATGAGTTTTTCAGACGTGAGGTCCGCGTCTGCGTGTGCATTGGACAGGTTTCGCGAGTGAACCGAGCTAGACGAGCTTGGTGACTGGCTTCCCTCAAAATCGCCGACCCCCACCAAAGTCGTAAAAACAGTTAGCTACATCGTCATACTAATTTCTGTTTTGTAATATCGATCTTTAATGGTGTTCTGGTTTTAAGAGTGTGGTGAGGTGAGACGCTCACGTGAGGCGCTCTAACTCAGTCTTAACAATACAGCCGTAACCGACTTCAGGTAGGACGTAATTCCGGTTCGTTGTTGATTACCAATGTCCACGGGACGCAGTGGCCACTTAACATCACATGGTTGCACACTCGTTCGCTACATCACTGCATTCAAAAATAAGGCATTCCTACTTAGTTCTCAACTACTGCATCCGTGATCGGCCGCAGGTGGAATCCTTTACTACGGTTGAAATACGTGATGGTGGCGGAGACACCACCGCCGCCCTCACAATCCGCCGTGAAGCAGTGTGTTTCGGTTGGAGAGGTGCGGTCGCCGGCACGCTTACAGCGACGTGACCATCTTAGTCCTCAGGAGTAGTGACGTATTTGCGCACGGCCCCAGATAGAACTTTAGTTTTGTTTTTGAGATTAGATGTGGGTGACCATGTGCTGCAATGAGCAATAAGTAGCCTGCACACTCGTTTATTGCTCTTCAAAGTTAAATAAATAAAAATAAACATATTTGTGTTTCAATTGCAAAGGGGCGGTTGTCGGGTACACCTTAAAGCAGCGACTTTCTTAGTCCTCAGGAGCAGTAACGAATCTATGTACGACTACGGATAGGACTTGTGTCCGTGGCCTTCAGTGACCACTGAACATCAGGCGGTGGCTACACTGTCCGGGGTCGGTTTCAGATGGCGATAACCAGTCAACACGGGGCGGCCTGCGCGCTCGTCTCTACTTCCATGCTATAAACCATACCCGTGAAAGCATTGTAGAAAACAACGAAACTGTAGAGGAAGACGAGCAGGTAGTGGACCGCGCGGGACTCGGGCGGGGTGGCCGTGCCCCACACCAGCGTCGGCAGCGTGAACAGCAGGCTCGTGTTGCCCAGCGAGAACGCTTTGAGAACTCGCGTCACGGGAACTGGGATTGTGAAACGTAAAGATTCAATAAATATCTTGGACTCGATGTTTTGGAAATCGAGGGAATTGGAATCGATTGAAAGCAGTTAACTGGTGAGCGTAATGAACATGCGTTTTTTTTAAATATCGATACGTTATGAATATTTTGAAATCGATTTTTTATAATAAGTTTCGCAATTATGTTTGATGAGTAGCGAACGTGCGCGTAGGCCACCTGATGTTAAGTGGTCACTGCGGCCATGGACACCCATATGTAACCTCAAACAGGATTGAGGTCCTATCTGAGGTACATAGATGCGTTATTACTCTTGAAGACTAAAGAGGTCGCCTCACGGGGGTTTGTGAGGAAATTAATAGTATGTAGTATTTACTCACCTTCCCTCTGTTTTGTAAATATTTTCATTATCAAACTCATAAGGACATGGACAGTCGAAATGAATACCACAATTCCTGAAACAGATAATGATATAAATAAATTTTTATTAACAACAAAAATGTGTTATTAAAATACAATCAATTTCAATAATAAAACTACCACTACGGTACAATAGTAGAGAAGTATACAGCAAGGACAAGTATTTTTTATTTATATATATTTATAGGGAATTAGAGATAGATTAGCAAATTAGAGATTATTACTTCTTTTACGTGTGATATTAATATTAATGAAACGTATCACACAAATTAATCAAATGATTAAGTATTAACTGAGCTATCTATGGCGAAGGTCACTAACCCTGTCGTTCCGTATGACGGCGTGCACGCCCAAGTTAAAATTTCACTCATCTCTATCGTAACGCTTCTAAAGAATTATATTTTCCCTTTTTTTTGAGAGTCCCTAATTCTGTATGATGTAGGTAGAACTCATCATCGTCATCGACCTATTACCGTCCCATTGCTGTGTATGGGGTCTCCTCTCAAAAAGAGAAGGGTTAGGCCAGAACCCACCATGCCGCATGATTAGTAGACTTTACGCATCTTTGAGAACTTTATGAAGATCCCTCAGGCACATAGGTTTTCTCACAATAAAGTATCTTCCTTACCACAAAGCAAAACATAACGGCATTTAAGACCCGCAGTAAGCAGCACAACAGTAAGTTAAATGCTGCTATGATAATACATCATAATGGATACTACTATAAGAATATGATTTGTTTTTGTCAAACCCTACATGATGGACATTCAAATCTTAAGAAGAGTTATATATAAGGCAGAAGTCGATCCATGAAGAGTTCTACCACTCAGTGATAGGCATAAACTTGCTTGATCGTAAATTCTGGTGTACCATTACGGTTAAATCAGTGACTCAGAGAAAAGTCTCCACAGAACGAAATAATACTTACCAGTAAATGTGGATATGCATTGTATGTAGAAATCCTTCTCCCAGATAAACAGGTTGTCGTCATTGGTTTCCACTTGGACCCAGCCGTTGCAGTCACTTCTCCATGGTTCTGGCAAATCAAACTTGTAAGACAGATTTCTGGAATGGAAAAACGGTTTCATTGTGTAGTTATGTATACATTAGAAGTAATAAAATATATCCATTATGTTGCAGATTATTGTATAAAAGTAATTAATTATATTGTAATTAAATAAATTTGGTTAATATGTAAAGACTAAAATCAATTATACCCATAAATATGCTCTGTATAATGGCTAACTTTTTCGTGTCGTTTTCATGTGACAGTGTGTTCATGCCAAAGTGCTACTTAAATTTTTATTCCTGAGCTGATAAATTGTAGTCTATATGTTCCTTATACAGTTCTCTATCTTCGATGGAAAGTCCAGGCACAATTGGTTCAGCCATAATCCATACAAACAGACAGACAAAATTTAAAAACCTGGTTATTATGTTTAAATAATTTTACGCTTCAGTTAATAAAATATTGTCAATATTGTATTTTCTGTTGGATACATAGGTTTACTTTTTATAAATTCTAGATTTAGATCTCTAAATTTTTGAAACAATATCCAATTAAATTTAGATCATAAAAAATATTCTCAATAGTAATAAAATCTAAACTATTATTCATGAGCATCATATATATAAAAGAAGTTATGAACTTACAGGTACGTAGTATTAACAGTGCTATTGGTCTGTATGTCACACATTGTGTTGATGGCAATGTTGAGGAGACTGTCATTCCGCCACACTCCGTATGTCTCAAGCATTATCAGAATGATGAACAGTTTCCAATATAACTGGAAATATAAATTGCTTTTCCTAGAAACATTATTAACTTCATGTTATGATATGCTTCATCATTATTATCAACCCATTACTGTGCTACACACACACACACACAGCACAGTTCTCTCAAAATGCATTAGCCTAGTCCTGATGCTGATGAAGTGTGGATGTGGTACACTTCACACACCTTCTAGAACTTTACAGAGGACTTTCAGATGTGTAATTTTCCTCACAACATTTACTTTATTTCTTCCAACTTTCCTGCACTGTCAAAGCAAATGAAAATTACGTTACTTTGAGAAATCAGAGGTATGTGTGGGTTTGGAAACTCAGAATCACAGAGTGAAAAATCTTCCTGCAAGGTCATAACTATTAACTAAATTTAATTTGTATACCTGCAATACATTCACAAAATGACTTTTAATTCCCCACCCATGTGCAACGGCCATCACCCTGTAACTCAGTTAGGGGTTCTGCATTTGTTTCCCAATCAGGCAGGTATCTAAACTACGAATTAAAATTTCTTGTCTGGATCTGTGTGTTTGCTTACTCCTTTTTGTGTACCACCAATACAGAGTATAAGACTATTAGGGAAGACAGTATTATTTATTTAAAAATATGTTCATACTACACACCTTAAAGTCTGTGTTGTAAATAATATGTCTCTGAGCTTCCTTCGACATTAAGACAAGATCAATCATGACAATGACTGGGTCATACTCTATATATTTGTCCACAACTCCTTTGCAGTTTTCCTGGAAGTCAAAAGTATATTTACACAAAGAGCATGTTAATTTATACTATCGCACGAAGGTAAAACATTCGACTTGGCGCAGTTAGTGACTAGCTGGGCGATTTCCCGGTAATCAAAAGGGCCCCTGAAGAATACTCCAGTGCAATGAGTTAAAGGAGCAGACGGTCAGACAGTCAAATATTTTAAATCACTTGGGGCTAACTGTCGCTACAAAAGTATTCTTCGAATTAAAACTGACATGAAAATTTGGGATTACCGATCACAAAATTAGTTAACTCAGTTACTTATAAAGTGGCACAAAAGTCATACTTATTACTAGAAACATTCTTCACCAGCCTACGCATTGACTATCTTATGTCTAATACTTTGAAACGAAAAGTACAAATATAAGTCAAAATATAACTTACACATTTTGTTAGTTTAAGAACAGATGGTCCGTAGGTCTTATACAGCGCATTTGCGGCTTCGCCACAATTCACACATTTGTACTTATATTTATCACCCATTCCTTTTCTATTACAATTTCTTTCTTTACAATCTAAAGAAAATCTGTTTTTGTTTTGTTATGGTAAAATATAAGGTTATGTTACAAGTGCGTTCAAAAACCATTTTCTGTTTATTTGTCAAGTGTCAATCGGACGGAAACGAAATAATATGGCTGTATATATTAATAATTTTATGAATAACTGTAACAATAAGTGATTGGTTAAAAATAAATAAATGTTTACAATAACTGGGAGTATAATTATATCATTTACCTTTTAACATAAGTGTCATAAATAGTTTTTGAACGTGATATATCATTTTTATAATCGGTAACGGATTCATTGTACGGATTCTATGTTTGTGATCAATTTAATATTTGTGTAAATATATAAGTAATATTTACACAAATATTAAATTGATCACAAACATAGATTCCGTTTTTTTACACTTTACTTCAAATTAGTACACACATGTTCCGTTAGATGTCGTGGATTATTTTTGTGTCAAATTTGAATTTGTAAAAGTTCTAGGTAATAATTAACAAACCAATAAGTATAAACTAAATAGGTTCCTGTCTGTTATACTTTATATCGTTGATCAAGTTAATTAGGTCATCACCTCAGCACTCAATACATTTCGAAAGTTTTTAAACAATAGCAAAGTTCCCACGAAATTTATGAAGTTTATAGATGGCTTTATTTAGATACAGTTAATCGACGTGACTGCATAATAATTTTGTCTATACACGTCGGTGAATAAGTGGTTACATAGCTGGAACCCTTTTTCATAATCACAGACATGCATTTCTTAGTTAGGAATTAAGTTTTATGCTAAAATCGTGTTATTAATTATATCTAGGTACGTGTAAATATTATCATACCTGGAGGCATATTTACCTAATAGGACGTGGAATATCTAATCCTTTTCGAGATATTCGATCGATTTCTCTGTTGCGTAATTACTTTTCTACTAAACCTATGTTCTAGAGTACGTAGTTACTCGAAATAATATTGTGGTTGTGGTCACTCAAAGGCTTATTAAACGCTAGACAGTGCAGTATTAATTCATAGAGGATTTAGCAGAGGGTGAATAGCATGCCAATGATTTTATGCCAAATGTAATAAGGCAAATAGACAGGTATTTACCATGGGGTATTAGTCACGTATCTTCCTTGTGGTGCACCCTAGGCAGCGATCAATAACTTATTGACTGACTTGAAAGTTACTGAATAGGGATTATTATAAAAAAAGATCGATTTTTAAATCAATTCGAATCGAAATCTGACGAATTAATTTAAAAATCATTTTTACATGCATATTATTGAACTGCGAATACCTGTAATGGGGGTACTTTCGCGGCGTGTCCATTTGATTAACAGCACAATGCAGTGTAATATGATAAAATGTAAGAAAAAATAAGTATATTTAACCCTGTCTTTTAGCAATAAAGGCCGTATATCTCAAGTATCCAGACTACTGACTCGACACCCAAACCTGCCACTTTTCCATGGCGACTGTGCCAGGATTTTGGAGCAGTTGGGTCTCGGATTGGTAATTTTTTTCGATAAATCGGTTCACGTCAAAATTTAATACACGCCACACGAGCCGGTATTTGCTAAGAAATGTATTTTACCAGGTAACTTCAATGGTAATGTCGCAGATCCTTTACACGCTATCGACAATTGCGTTAGAATTGAAATATCGGCTACAATTACAATTTGACTTTGCACAGATAAAAAAATATATTGTAACCTATTTTTTATAACGGGGAGATGTGATGTAATAAAATGTTAGAAATAGTAAGTATATTGAATCTTCTTTATTACGAATAAAGGCAGTACTATACTCTATACCTCAAGCATCCAGACTTTTCACTCGACATCCAAACTTGTCACCTTTACAGCAGGAACAGGACTGTGAACGGTTGGAGTGGGAGTTCTGACCGTTCATTATTGCGATCCGGGAACACGAAAAATTATCGTGAACTCAAGTAGTCGGGCCTTCGCATGTGCTCCGAGGCGAGATGACAACTGAAGCTCAATATAGGACAAAGCGAAATAAATTAAACATATAATTATGGAATATAAAAATACTGTTTAAAACTAATAGGTGACACATTAAAAGTGGATAAAAGACAGAAATACATAGGGGGCATGACCGTCACACCTACTAAAGTTTGTACCTACCTTTTTTGTTATTGCCTATAACATACAATCTAATACCATTATTCTGCTTAAGTACTGTTAACTTAGTCCTGTTTCTAAGATCTCGTTTCTAATAGCTACTTCTTGGTCAGTTGCACCAGGAATTTCTAGTTAAGACGGCTAACTAAGCAAGGCACGAGGCAATGCTGACCGCAATATCAATTTCGCATTGCACAGAAACGTCACCGCTCACTCGCAGCGTACGATTATTATGTCGAGTCGTATTGTATGTTATTATTCGCGTGCGGTCAGAAAGGGATGCGAAATGCCAGCTGTAGCGTCGGAAAAGCAAACTCGTATCTCAGAGTATAAGGTCCACCAGGTAAATTTTTACCGCTACATTTACTATGTTACCGGGACATTTAAGTGGCCCAGATACATTGTTACCCATAGGACTAATTGGAATGCCTCCTTTAACACACCGTTTAAACTTAATCACAGTAGCTTTTAACATCACTGTTATACGGTAGAAATAGGTGTGCTTACGGTTCTGAATCACGAAATCTTCGATATAAAACCAAAGCCACGATACGACATAAACATCGTGTAATATTAAGGGACATTCAATACCAGCAGGTGATTCCATTAGCATGGTCCTGCTGGCGCTTTCGGGTCGATTTTAAAATAATTGGACGCCGTAACAGATTCAGAGAGCACGCCGCGCACAGAGGCTAGCTACGGACTGGGAAATTGCCTGAATATATTAGAATATAATGAGGGAATACTGAAACGGTCCTGAGGCAGTGATAGGTATTAGTCTAAGGCTAGCGCAGAGGCTAGTCAGAATATTACAGCCTCTCAACGTTGAGGTCTGGAGTTCAAAACCAAGCGCAAGAACATTTTAGGTCTATATTTATATAAATATATATAGGATCAATAATCGTCATCTTCAACCCATTAATGTTCCACTGCTGGCCAAGTGCGGATAGGTAAACTTCTTCGAGAACTTTACATAGAGCTCACAGATGTGTAGATTAATACACGATGTTTACTTTCACTGTTAAAGCAAGTAATTTTTAATTTCTAATGCGCACAACTTCGGAAAATTAGAGGCGCGTGCGGATTCGAACCCCGGACACCCAGCGTGAGAGGCCGGAATATTAACAACTAGGCTATCACTGCTTTATACATATTATTATTCAAAGTTTTTTTAATAGCATAGGAGTAACAAACGAGCATGTAATTCACATGACAGTGGTCACTGCCGCCCATGAACATCTATCATCAACACCAAATAATATTAAAGTCCTATTTAAGGTTGGCCAAAGATGCGTTGCTACCCTTAAGTTGGAATGCCCTATATCTGTCCGCACCCTTCAAAACAGCAGTGTTGAGCATTGCTGCTATAAAACAGAAATAGATGTGGGGGCGGCTCTAGATAACAACCAGATTATATTTTTTGAAGAAGTGGTAGAACTATATTTTGTCCGGGGAAGTACCACCGCTGGCTTCATAATTCGACATGTAGCAATTTTTGTTTCGGCTGGAGAAGTGCGGTTGCCGGACACAATTACAGGGAGGCGACAAATCTACGTACGACCTTAGAACTTCAGGTTTGTTTGAGGTTACATATGGGTGCCCATGGGCTACAATGACCACTTAACGGCAGTTGGATTGTCCGCCTCTTTGCTACTCTTAAAACATAAAAAAAGAACTACGAAAAATTCTACCACCTTTCAGTTTTAGTTAAATGAAAGTTAGGGCCAAAGTTAACGCCTAATGTGCTTAATCGGCCGAGTTATTAGGGCCACCTCAACTCAATATCTGTCGCTAAACAATGTGACGCTCCAAATTCAGTGTCCAAAGTTCGGGGAACAATTTTAATTATTCTGAACTTCTAATATTTATTTTACGTCTTGTAATTTGTTAACTTCATTGACACAGTCGTTTCGAACTTAAAGTTGGGTTTGTTAAAAGACCTGTGTTTAACTATTCCGACAGTAGGGGCTTATACAATATTATTTTGAATATTATTTGTTAAAAACGTCGTTATATTTGCCTATTTAGGAAATCCAATGCAATAGAGTCGCCTTAATTTTATTTTTGTGAAAAGAGCGGCAATAATGCTTGCAGTCCACCCGATGTGAAGTGGTCTCCATACCCCTCAAACAAGAGCGAAATCTTAATTTACGTCATACGTAGATGCACTACTAC
>DWKL01000555.1:0-18231 GCA_018249415.1 Phareas burnsi | reverse complement strand
AAATCGAATCGTGGAGGATCACCACGACACCAGTTGAAGTGGATGGAACTTCATCCTTCGGCGAGTGGTGCGATGGGACTGAGGAG
Organism: Phareas burnsi; assembly: GCA_018249415.1. Lineage (NCBI taxonomy): Eukaryota > Metazoa > Arthropoda > Insecta > Lepidoptera > Hesperiidae > Phareas > Phareas burnsi. Next base: position 18,145 of record DWKL01000555.1, on the reverse strand, counting down.
GAACCACCGCCGCCCTCCCAATCCCCCGTGAACCAATAGATGTATTCGGTTGGTGTGGTTTTCGGGTACACTTACAAGCAAGGCGACTATCTTAGTCCTTAGGAGTAATGATGTACCTATGTGCGTCCTAACAGGGTTTCGTTCTGTTTGAGGTTAGATGTAGCTGTCCATGGGCTGCAGTGACCACTTAACGTCAGACAATCTTTGGTCACACTCGGTTGCTACTCTTCGAACATACCCAACATACTCAGCTCTTGTTCGTAGCTAATTATATTAATTACGAGTTTAGATAATTATCTGTGAGTAGAATCAACTTACTGTGATGATACTCCCAACACGTGTCGATGGTGGTATATATTGGGTTATATATTTTTGTTTTTGTTTGAGCATGTGTCCTGTGGGAGGGAGGGCGGTGCATACTGCACGTCAAATATGTACCATCATATATATTGGTCGCGGATCGTTGTGAAGTAGTTTTAATTTATAATCAGTCTTATTAGTACCCGTGTTTCTTTTTTGTTTCTGGGGTGGGAGGGGGGGAGGATTCTTCTCAAGATACCTGACCTTTTGGAGGGAGAAACGGGTTATGTGTGATATTTACTTACTAAAACGCCCTTAGTGAACTCACTACGCCTATAGGAAATTTCAGGGACCTCAGGAGAATGCACCGTTGATTAGTACCAGTGTGTTTAGGTGTGCCCTGGTTTGTGTGATGTGGTAAGGCTTACTGGTTGATATAAAATACTAGCATAATCAGGTAATCTGTATTTAAAGAGTAGCAAACGATCGTGCTGGTTGGAGAGGTGCGGTTGCCGGGTACACTTACAGCGAAGTGACCATCTTAGTCCTCAGGAGTCGTGACGCTTCTACGTAAGGCCTCAGATAGGGCTTCAGTCTTGGTTGAGGTTTGATGTACGTGTCCTAGGTTGAAATTATAATTTAACATCAAGTGGCCTGCAAGCACGTAATACTTGTCAAACTAAAAAAAAAGTTAGATCGTCGGTTAACAAATTATGTAGTTGAATATTTAGTTGAAATCAATGGTCTAGTTACATTATCGAAATTACCGTCAATAACCCCATCATCCTATAATAATCACTTGTTTGTTAAATGTTCAATAACTAATATTTTTATTTTTTTCTAGTTACCGCCATTAAATTGAGAATTTAGAGACCTTGAGGTAGAAGCCTCTCGAGCTCAGTAGAGCCGAAGAGGTACTCAAAAATAAAACGCGGAAAATACCGCGAGCGGAAGCTATAATAAATTGTCTGTCTGTGATTAGTGAATTAAGTACTCCCCAACCTTTATAATATATACAACAACGAGTCGTTAGCGCGTTTCAGTATGTAGTACACCGCCATCTGTTGTCTCATACCGCAAACTCTATATACGGGTATAAATAAACAAGTGAATACGCTATAATTATAATTACCTATATTAATTTATTTGTAAACTGTAATAAATATATTTCGTTCACTACGGCCAAGGCGTTTAATAGCGAATATAACCATCGCGTTGCAGAATAACAGACTTTCAATATACTGTTTGACCACAGTTATTTATTTACCTGCCTAATTAATGTACCTACAGTGAAAAACTAATTGATCGACTTGGTTGGTAATATTTATCATGTCAATATCAATAAATTGATTCTTATTTCTAGAGTAAATATTTATATGATTCATTATGATTTAAAAATACCTACATATTACGTTTGATTTATAGACTTGGCTAACGTATGACAATAAGGTTTTTTGGACGTACAGATAATAGCAAACGAACGTGCAGGCCACTTAATGTTAAGCAATCACTACAGCTCATGGACACATTTAATCTTAAACAAAACTGAAATTCTGTCTAATGTCCTCCTAAGGATTAAGACAGTCGCCTCGCTGTAAGTATGCCTGGCAACCGCACCTTTCAAACCGAAACACAATAACTGTTTAATGGCGAATTAAGGAGGCCCTGCACTTTAGGGTTTGCACGACGGTTTTAGCCGTGCATGCATAACTGACAGGCATAACCGAGTTTCATATAACGATGACTGTACAGTTTTATCACATACACGCTAGGGTTCGCCTGTCGGTTATGCATACACAGCTAAAACCATCATGCAAACCCTGACGTGTATGGCCTCCATTATGAGGACTGCGGTGGTACTTCTCCGGATGAAAAATTGATCTACCACCTTAATTAATGAGACTCCATTGAATTTATTGACTAAAATATATTTTTAAATAAGATACACCAGTTAATCAATATTTTAAAGTCAGAATTAATCTTTGACAAATCTGTTTAATAATATAAGTTTTATGGCACTTCAGTGTACTGATATTAGTTTACAAATCATATTTCTATTATAAGAAATCTTGGTCGCGACGTAAATTTAAATACGTAGCGCAATGAAACAATAAAAATACTATAAAAATGTACAATAAAATTGTCTTGTCTTGTTTGTCTTCCATCATAAACGTCGTTGCTCTGAGCCGTCTCATCTTAGCTGTCTATAGTCTCTCTGTTCCAAAATACCATTAGCTAAAGTCCCAGTATCATACACATTTAATTATTTATTTATTTAAAATTATTACACTTTAAGAAATGATATTAACGATGGCCTTTATGGTAAAAGCATTTTTCCCCTTTGCCTTTCATATTTCCGGGTTCGTCTCCAATATAAATCATCTATGACGTAAATTTGAATTCTTAGTCGTTCAACTAAAAAATATTTTGCTAATTCTTGCATAACTTAAGTTACCGATATACATTCAAAGGCCATAATTATTGTCTCAGTCGTATTTCGTTATTTTTAAAAGGGACCCATTTACAAAAGATTTAATCACAGGTCTGTCTGTTCCCGGGTTCTTGCCCGGTACAACATATCCATGATGTCAATTTGAATTCTCAATGCGTCCTTTTTTGGAAGACTTCTTAATTGCGCTGCAACGTTTAGGGCGAAATAATGAAATTCATCCTCCGTTGGTTTTAAGGGATCACTATTATTTCCTTGGGGCGTATTTTCTGGTGAATGGGTTAATTCCATTTGTGCTTCATCCACGCGTGGTCTCTTTTGACAAGCTTCAAAACTGGCTTCGCTCATTGCTTGTTCTATATCGTCTTCGTTCTGTTCACTTTCAACTTTTATTATATAAAAATTATTTCCTTGTTGTTTAATCTCATTTCGCGAGCTTGGCGATGGCTGCGTAACCTACAAGAATGTAACTATGTATTTACATCTATCCGAATATTTTGGATTTATTAAAATACATACAATTAGAGACAGGAAAAGGGGAGCATGAGCAATAACACGCCATTAAGTGCTAAAGTAAGTAATATAAATACATGGATGAACTGCAAGTAAGGCACAAGATTAAGTTACCCCAAAATCGGTAGATAATAATAATAAAACTTGGTAGAACTCGCCAAATCACCGCCATCTATCATATGCCTTATGACACCAGTGTTAAACGCTGATGTGTTCTGCTTTGAAGGTAGTAAAGGTGTGACATTTACATGAGGCGTTCCAAGTAAGTCTACAAGGATAGCAACGCATTAGCTGTGGCCGACTTTGGTAGAACTCCAATCCTATTTTTGATTGATTACAGATATCCAAAGGCCGTAATAACCATTTACCATTAGATGGTTTGTATGCAAACTTAATTCAGTAAATATATGAAAAATGTCGACTATAAACTTTTAATTATTGTCTGTCCGCCGTGAAGTGATGCTTGTGTTTAGGTTGGATAGGTGTAGTTGTCGGATAAGGGCTAAGGCCGTCTCGTGAGTTTACTAACTCCTCAGGTTCTCAGGAGTAGTGACGCATCTACGTTCGACCTTAGACAGAGCTTTAGTCCTATTTGTGGTTAGAAAAGGGTGTCCATGGGCCGCAGTGACCTCGTAACATCAAGTGGTCTGCTCGTTGTTATTATTTAAACATAAAACAACTTATTACCGAAGCAGCACAGCCGCTCATACCCATTTGTAGCCCATACTTACATCCCTTGCTGGTGATATCGTGGCCCTGGTGTCCACCGCTTTGCTCAAGAACGAGTCCATCGAGTCAAACCAGCGAAGTGTCGGTTTATAATAATCTTCACTCACACCGCTTTCTAAGGACTTCTTGATTTTCTTCAACTCTTGATGGTACGTCGTCCTTAAGTTTTTGATTTTATTCTTCATCACTTCGGTTGTTAAATCTACGTCCTTCATCTGTTTCTTTAGGGCATCGTACGCGGCGTCCCGAGCGATTTTGTTTTTATAATGCGGCGACAACGGATTCCAAAGACATTGTTGTTCAGAGTATGATTTGATAAATAATAATGTTTTCTCATCGCTCCAGCGGGGCATTGGATGCGTTTATACAAATTAACTCCCCAATAACACGTGACGCACGTAGAAGCTTGCGAGTTACTCGCAATACTGACTGGCAAGCAAGTTACGCTTGACATTGGCGAGTCCCCCTCTCCCCCGCTGCCCCCATGCGTTGGCTCCGCGCATGCATGCTGTATTATATAGACAGATTGAATTATACGTGCAAAGATAGGATACACAAAAACGAGTCATTATGAAAACAAAAGATACGCGGCACGCCCTTACGATGTGAAACGGAATGGAACGAAATTTTAATTATATATTTCATTTGTCCAAACAACCCCAAAGCCACTGATTAAATAAGTTAGATATATGATTGAGGCGGTATCCACTAGTGGCGGTCTTGTCGCTAATGGGTGATTCTTTCGCAATCCAGAGTTAAAATTAACAAAATCGGGTCTCATAGTCAGCCGCGAAGCAGGTTTGGTGTTTCGGTTGGAGAAGTGCGTTTGCCGGGTAGACTTACAGCCTGGCGGCTTAGCCCTCAGTAGTAACCTATCTACGTACGATCTCAGATAGAAGTTTAGTTTTCTTCGAAGTTAGATGTGGGTTCCATTGGCTGCAGTGGCCACTTAACATCAGGTGGCCAACACGCTCGTTTGCTACTCATGGAACATTAAAAAAAAACCACTACCAAATAAGACAAGTATCCCATAACCGACACCAACTCAATGAAACCTCGCGAGTGTTCATCGCTGATAGAGATCCGAAAAGCGCTATCTGAACGAACTTATTCTTAGCCCGTCGCGATCTCTTACTGTTATACAAATTTTATTCAGCACCAAGTTGTCAATGTGAGAAAACTCTAGTACAGTACTCATTGTTCAAGACTTAGTGTCGTCTATGCCATGAACACACGCAAAGACGCAACAAATGCTGAGATCCAAAATAGATGTTTAAGAGGTGGTAGAACTTCGTCCGAGGTGGCACCACCGCTGCCCTCATAATCCGTCGTGAAGCAATTCTTTTGTTTCGGCTGGAGAAGTATGATTGCTAGTATACTTACAAGTGAGGCGACCATTTTAGTCTTTAAGAGTAGTGACGCATCTACGTACGGCCTCAAATAGGACTTCAGTTCTGTTTGGGATTAGATGTATGGGGGGTGTCCACGGGCTGCAGTGACTTAACATTCGGTGACTTGGACGCTCGTCAGCTACTTATCAAACATAAAAAAAAACCATCATTTTATTTCTAGCCTGGTCGGAAATCGAACCGGGGACCATTTGAGCGACAGATCGGGATGACGACTGATTCTCTAGAACCGTCAATTTCGGATTCGGATATTAGTAGTGATTGAAATCGAATTTATTTTTATAAGAATATTTTTTTTGTATTTCAATGGCCTTGCATATTTGACGACTCGCATGGCGCAAAAGATACGCAGAGGGTTTGTATTCGATTCCTGGCCGGCCGGACGTCAAAATGATAATTTCGATTTATATTCTGGATCTGGATGCTTGTCTATTCGTCTTTGTATGTGTCCATGACACCCAAGACACGAGAAATCCTAATGTAAGGCTATGAGTGTAGAAAGCGAAATTTCTTTTATAATTAAAAAAAATATATCCTCAATATCATTATTACTCTAAATTTACCTTTCAACTATATTTTCGATGTACCTACCTGCTAACCTCAAAAAGGCGGTTAAAACTGTAAACTCTTTTAAAATATCGTCTATATTGAAAAAATGTAAACCGCAAACTTGAAAATATCGTCTTTGTTAAAAAAAGGGGCTGGTAAAAAAATGCATTTTTCTGATCGGCAAAAATGATAAATGGCCACTCGGCACTTCACATCACTATGTAAATAGTCCGTCATGGGCAACATCTATCTCCGTATGCGGTCCAATTACCCATGCGCTATATCCCACAGAACAATATAAGAACAATATATATCCCACAGAACGATAGAAGTACGAAGGAAGCGTGGTCCGCGCCCTATTGAGTTATTGTGTTACGCCAGTTTCGGCATAACTCGGTAATCCAACCAAATTAATCTTTCTACGGTATTTCTGGTTCAATGTTGCATGCATCACGGTTCAGTAAAAAATGTCGGTAGACGAGCGATTATTATTATTATATTTCTATAATATTTCATATAATAATAATATATAAAACACTGTAGCCTAGTTATTTCTATGTTTGAAGAGTAGCAAGCGAGCATGTAGGCCAACCCATGTCAAGTGATGACTGCAGTCCACGGAAACCCGCATCTAACCTTAAATATGTCAGAAGTTCTAAGGTTAAGGACTGTCAGAAAATACCACTAGCATTAAGTACCATTGTAATTGTTTACAATAAAAAGTATTAAACAAATAAAATAAATAAAAAGTATTTATACACGTAATTACTAAATAGTGATAAATGACCGCTCTTTCACATCACTATGCAAATAATCTGTCACCAGCACAAACGCCTCGCGTCACCCTATCTCGTGTTCGCTTTCGTATTCGCATTCGCGAAAGCCAATTACTGAACGTTCGCTATGCTTATAACTGTGTACGTTCTATGCTTATTGGAGCTTTAAAAAGGACATAAAAATAAAAACGATTTCTGCACTCATAGTCCTACACTACGAGTCCGTGTTGTGGGTGCTATAGAGATATACAACGTCAAAGACCGAAAGACCCAGACTCAAAACAGAAATATAAATTCATCATTAAGATGTCTGTCTAGCTGGGCGTCGAACTCGAAACCCTATGCGTGCCAGACCGATACGGTAACCGCAGCGTCATGATGGTCGTCAAACATATTTGTATCTTGTTAAAACCTTCTTGAAGTTATATTTCTTTCGGGGAATTTGGGAAAAATGATGAGAGTGAATTCCTACAATGCGTGCGCGCACACATTTGAGAGATTTATGTCTAAAAAGGTAACGAACAGACAGAATTACATTTCCGTTTGAAATATTAAATATGGAAGTTTGAATAGATTGCAACACCTTTCTTAGTTCTACCGTCTACCGGTATTATTATATATAGCAATATATATTCTTTAGCAAAAGGACCATCTTCGTGATATGTAATAGCGCCAACAAGAGATTCGCCCACCTAATATTAAGTGGGCATTGCCTCTGAGAGATCCGTGGCCTGAAACTCGTTTTTAAGTCCCAATGCCTGGCACGAACGAGTCTCTCCTAACAACTGGGGGAGGTCTGGAGCATACTCTGCCACGCTCCTCCGCTGCGAGTTGATGTTAGTGGCCTACCGTGTTGGATATTTTAAATCGTCCATAAGGCCTCCGATAAGGTTTAAGTCTGCTATTCAATAACAACCGGCGCCAACAGCTTAACGTGCCCTCCGAAGTACGGAAGCTCTCACGGAATTTAGCCACTAGCACCGCAGGAAGCGCGATGGGTGCTAACTCCCGACCGTGTCCGACGTTGCATAACTAAATAGATAGGTTATAAACAGCGCGGAACCTGGAACCGTTCGCTACACTTCTAAATAAAAAATATATAATATTTTGAGTACCTGTCGAACGATATCACACACTTGTACTTTTTTATCCCTTTGCATAGAAGAGGAGAATTGTGAAGAGGAGGATTGTGAAGAGGAGGATTGTAGAAGACGAGGAGTGCCAGCCCTAATATACTTAGATTTTTTTTAATATGTTTGAAAAGTAGTAAACAAGCGTGCTCGCTACCTGATGATAAGTGGTCACTGCAGCCCATGGACATCCACATTTAGCCTCAAACAAAACTAAAGTTCTGCCTAAGCTCGTACATAGACGCGTCACTACTCCAGAGGACTAAGATCGCCTCGTTGTAAGTGTGTTCGGCAACCTTACTTCTCCAACCGAAACACAAAAATTACTTCATGCCGGATTATAAGGGTGGCGGTGGTACTCCCCCGGACGAATTATAGTCCTACCACGTAATCAATTTTTTTCACTGCACAATTGTACAACGGTTCATAGACCACGCCTACTTACTAAATTTTATGTAGATTGTGCCAATAGTCTTCGAGTAAAATGGCTGTGACATATTGACAGACAGACATGACAGAATATAAGGATTCCCTTTTGGGATTTGGTAAGAGAACCCTAAAACATTTTTAATTCACGGTAATACATACTCACGGTCACGTGGTCACGGCGGAACTGTCAGTTTCGCCGTGACCACGGCCCATGCAACTGAGCCGAAATATAAGCAATTAAAAAACCGCAAATCGTGAGTACCCGTTACGTAATTGGAAATGTATAATTTCCGCGATAATATTACCTCAGAACCCTAATACATCTACAGTAAAGTGTACAGTGTAGGGACATGCATAAGCCAAGTGTCCAGACTTGTACTCACCACATAGATTGGTGACAGTTAAATCGATATTCAACAGCAATGGAGGCGGATAACATTCAAACGACCGTATTTATCTTTCGTGTTCGAAGATAGGTCGAGTAACGGTCCGTGTGTACACGTGTGGTGGAATTTTCTAGATTCTACGGTTTTACTTTATATTTGACTAGAGAATTAAAACCGAATGGTCATTGGATATTGTGAATTCTGTTAAAATAGAACCGGAACGGTGCAGCGATAACCATACCAGTCTACCATGCTGATAGTACCGGGTTCAGTACAGATTTTCAAACGATCAATTTTGATTTGTTCAGGGTCTGGGTGTTTATCGACTCGTCTCTGTGTTAAGATTCTGGATTTCCACGCTGGGTGCCCGAGATTTGAATCCCGCGCGGATGTCTAATTTTTCGCAGTTATTATTAATTACTTATTATGCATTAGAAATTAATTATCACTTGCTTTAACGGTGAAAGAAAACATCGTGAGGAAATCTACACGTCTGGGAGTTCTTTGTAAATTTCCCAAAGGTGTATGACGTCTACCAATTCGCACTTGGCCAGCGTAGTAAATTATGACTTAACCCTTCTCATTCTGAGAGGAGTGTCCAGCAATGGGGCATAGAAAAGGTCAGCACTGCCAACATCTCCTCCTCCACACTACGAAACTTCTGTTCGGCACTTACCCTCCTCACTAAGTCCATTCAAATCAGTTCCTCTACCTCTACATTCCTTCGAATCGAAGACCATCGAATGGTTTTAACATTTTCGACCGACGATTTAGTTATAACCTCTATTTTCATATATTCGACATAGCTTACATCTGACATGCTGGCTTACATTTGGCAATCCGCTGTGGCTCATGTTCCAGACCACGACACAGCAGACCTCGATGCCGTAATTAAAATTTTTCTACAGGATAAACGAACAAACTTAAATAAACTTGCGATGAATTTTATTACAAACGGTTGCATTGCAACAACTAGACATAACTTGAACGAGCATATTTACTCGCCCCCAGTTAAGTGTTTACTGCATAACAAGTTATATCCTATAGCACGGAACAAACAAATCCATTTTTTCCTACGTGTCTGATGCCGAGTATCGTATGTACCTCGACCTACAACAACACAAATACGGCAAGCGATTTCACCATCTGTTACACGTGATACAGGGTTCATATTCAATTGGCAGATTAGAATATTGTTTTCAATGCGGTGGGGTGTGACTTATAGCGATAAGGTCAGCGATTTTCTTGAAGATTTTTAAATAGATTATTTGTGTTCGAAAAATGCGTTTATTATTTTGCGATTGTATTGATAGGTAGCTTTTTAAAAGTAATTTTGAATACTAATATCTTATAATTCCACAACTGCTGCTTTTTATCTTAATAACTAACAAAAGCGCGCGGCGCCCCGCGGCTTGTGTAAATCGCAACCGATCAACGCAGTTAAATAACATGGATGATCGCTAGTGGCTAGATTTTATGCGCGCTTCCGTGCTTCGGAGGGCCCGTAAAGCTGTCGGTTCCGGTTGTTTTCGTTGTATAGCACTCGTTAAATATTGTCGAAGGCCTAGTGAGCGGTTTGAAATCGTTTGACACGGGTTGGTCACTAACCCGTGTCTCCACCAACCCACATTTGAGCAGCGTGGTGAAGTATGCTCCAGGCCACCTCAGTTGCGAGGAGAGACACGTGCCCAGCAGTCATAAAAATGGTTGAAGCTAAACATAAAATCACACCGATGGAACCTAAAGCAATGATCAAAGAACTGTTAGTCCCGTTTTCTACAGAGCTTGAACAAATGGAATTTGTGATCAAACTTTGTCATATTTATTTCCGCGTTATAGAGAATCAGAAAATGCTTTTAACGTTAAGTCTTATTTGTACCATTTTATAGGGTACGATAGAGCTTAAAAAAACCCATAGAGTCCGCTTCTGCAACTCGCCGACACTACAAACACGCGTCAAAGTTTGTATTCAATTAAAGCGACGTCAGGAGTTTCAATGGAGCAAAAACTCCAACGTTCCTTACTCTAGAAGCATGAACTGTTAGAGTTTAGATTTTTGAAGCTTTTTGTATGTTTTACGAGGTTCATCATTGTTATCGTCATCGACCTATTACTATCCCACTAATCAGCGCGGGTCTCCTCTGCCCTTAGTAGAGGGACTCTCTAGTGGTGTTGGTGATGAAAAAACTTTCGCTAGCCAAGTGCGAAATAAGTAACAAAGACAGGCCATATACATATACGAATCTCGTGGACACCTCTAGCGCCCGTCCTGCAAGGTAATGTAGTAGAACTCTATTATTTTGTTATATGTTCGAAGAGTAGCTGACGAGCGAGCAGACCACTTGATGTTAAATTCTGACTGCAGCCCATGAACACCTATATTTAACCTCAAACAAAATTGAAGTTCTATCTGTGCTTGTACGTTAATACGTTACTACTTCTGAGGACTAGAACGGTCGACTTGCTATGTGTGTCCCCGGCAACTGCAGCTCTTTAACCGAAACATAAACTGATTCTCCGCGGATTATGAGGGCGGCGATCATACTACTTCGGACGAAGTATAGGTTTACCACTATACAAATCTACTACTACTATCAAATCTATACACAAAAGTTCGAGTAACTTTTCAAGGGTATGTTAAGATAGATCCATTTATGAGATGTATTCTAACTTATTCCACAGTGGTTTCGCATCTATGATTAAGTTTAGGTAGAATAGTCTGTTTTGCTGACGCTACATCGAATCTCGCGCTATGGACACACAATATGGATTGCGTGTTTTTTCTATCACATAAGAATGCGGACCGTACAGTTACAACCTTACCGCCGCTAAGTAAGTTCCGTACTCCCTCTGGGAAGGAATGCCGTTCTGTACGATATATTTGTATGCGCTATCCAAAAAGCCTCCGTCACAACCCATATTGTTGTATCTGAAACAAAATGGATTTTTTATCAATATTACATACTCATATTTTCATTGAATATAAGTGGCAAGCATGCATGCAGTCAATTCGATGCTGAATGATTCATTACCCCCAAGCACAGTCCACTAGGGATTGTTCGCTAAGATCGATGTTCCTGCCGCCATTGGTTCTGGCCAGTGCCCCCTCTACGGCAGCGGTAGCTGAGAATGCCCAGCAGGATCCGCAGTTTCCTTGGTCTAGAATTAGTAAAATAGTTTATTTTTTAAATTAATTGGTCGAGAGTTTAGGCCATAGTCTACTGCGATGGGCAGATGCGGATTGGTACAGTTCACAAATATATACGTCTGAATTTGAAGGAGCGTGCGGACCACCTTCTATTGAGTGGTCACTGAAGCCCATGGTCACCCATATCAAACAGAAATGAAGGTCTATCTGAGGTCGTACGTAGATGCGTCACTACTCCTGAGGACAAAGATGGTCGCCTGGCTGCAAGTATGGCCGGTATGTATTAGTACCACAGTTTCTAAGACCTACTTTTGACGTGGCTGATGACTCCATCCAGTCTCATGTCGAAGTTCTCGGGTAGGGTTTCTATCAACCCCTCCAGCTCCTCTTCTGTGTGCGGGAACTCCATGGAACCAACGCCGTGTGGGCTAGGCAATGTGGCAGTGAGATGAGCGAGTTCCTTCTCCGTGCGATCAGAGAACTGGTTGATCGCCATTTTGTAGCTTAAGTTCTTGCGATTGTGCTCAATCACCCGCCTGGGAAAACGCGTGCAGTTTTTTTTAATTTGAAAAGAGTAGCAAACGAGCGTACAGGCCATCTGATGTTAAGTGGTCACTGCAGCTCATGGACACCTACATCTATTCTCAGACAGGACTGAAGTCCTATTTAATGTTGAACGTAAATGCGTTACCACTCCAAACAGAAATACAAGAATTGCTTAACAGGGGATTATGAGGGCGGCGGTGGTACCTGCCCCGACAAACTTTAGTTCTACCACCTATTAATGGTAAATCTAATTGTGACCCCCTATGGTACAATAGCATTAGTGTGAAATTAGAACCTTAGCATAAATCTTGGTATTCGGTGATCAGGAAGTTAATTTCCTATCATTGTGGGGGACTCTGGACCCTTTGTCAATTAGAAAATGTTTCGGGGCTATAGAACTTTTCGTATTTCGATGCCACTATAGCCACACTAATTAGTTGCAGCTCTTCTATGTCCCACTGCTGGACATGGGTCTCTCATAACTGAGGAAGGCCTCGACCAACGTGGTGGGGTCACCACGTTGGTCTAATATGGATTGCTGGAGATAAGAACTAGTGACCAATCCGTGTCGGATGTTTTCAAAGCGCCTAGGCTTAAGGACTATCCAATGATAACAACCGGGACTGACAGATTAACGTTGCTCAACTTTGTAGATCGGTTACGATCTGCACAACACTTTTCTAACATAACAAAATGTCCGTCGATACGACGTATATATGAAATTTGAGTACGTCATTGCCTTCTTACTCGAAGACTGTTGGCACTGTATACATGAAATTTACAATGCATCCCAAATTTAATTATATCGTGGCCCGTTTATTTACATGTTTCCCCAACATGACCTGCCAAAAGTTTTTGAACACTCCCAGTGCATACAGGAAAATTAAAAAACACTATCGTGCAACAACACGTCACGCAACAAAAGCAACACGTCTCCTGATCATTTACGAGTGTGGTTGTGGTGTATCAACATCAACCCTTTAATGTCCCATTGCTGGCCACGGGTCTCCTTTCAGAATCAGAAGGGTTAAACTATAATCCACACGCTGGCCAAGTGCGAATTGGTAGACTTCACGCATCTTCAAGAATTTTATAAAAAATCAGAGATGTGTGCGGGATTCGAACCCCGGGCTCCCAGCGCGAGAGTCATCTTAACCACTAGTCTATAATTGCTTTCATTCCCATTTAGGTTGCTTTAGGTTGATTGTATACAACGAGACAAATTTAATATTCGTGGCCTGGTGGCGGGTCGCGCCCGGTGGGTCTAAGCCCAGCTAGAGTACACCAGCGCTTCTCATATGGTGATATTGGAAACGCCGGTGTACTCTTCAAATATAAATAAACCTTAAGTATAGGTTTCTTAAGTATAATCTTAAGTATATATTTACAATCTATTTAAAAACCATGTGACCCTTTACCTCCAGTTCTTTTCGAAGATAGCCTTCCTCATTTCGTGTTCTTCGTTTTTGTAATTTTTTTTATGATGGTGTTTATATCTGGAATGCAAAATCTTTATTCATCAGTATCTAGGAATCTTCAAACCATTAATATTGTCGTGTAAATTAGATGTTCATTTATAATATTTAAATAAATTAGATGAATTAATTAAATAAATAAATTAGATTCCTAGACGAAACTCAATTGACGACCAGCGTGGTGCAGCGATTATCGTATTGGTCTGAGAGTTAAGGGCTCCAAGTTCGATTACCAGCCAAGCAGAGAGACGTCATTGTCATATCTGATTCTGAATTTAGAATTCTGTTCCGGGGTCTGGGTGTTTGTGTACTCGTCTTGTATTTGTCTATGACACCTACGATAAAGGGAGTCGTCTTGTGGAGCTGTGAGTGTAAAAAGCGTTATTCTTTTTGTTGCACCTGTACATAGTATTGAAGGATGATACTTCATAAGACACCAATATTTCGGTACGCTCACCATTTATATTTCCCAAACGTTCGACCACTTCGATTACAGTCGACAGAATGACCAATCCACCAAGTATAGTTACCTAGTGTATTTTCTACCTGTTACAGGTAATAGAATTAAAATTGGACTACCTTAATTAAAAATAATTAATATTGCGTTTCGAAAAGTGAAAATTAATTACATAAGATACAGATTTTAAAGTAAATAAAACCTCACAGTATGAGTACTAGTGTTGTCTGAAGATATATATCGATTTTATCGAGAGATTAGTTATAATGCATATTATCACTCACTCACTCATAATTTTGCTATCGATGTTTGCAGCCCTCGTAAAATAAAAAAATAGACACAATAATAAAATATTATTATTGTGTCTATTGCCGTCCTCGACTACACTCAACATGATCTTTACTGTAACTGAATTCTTTATTAATTTAAGTTCGTGTATTCATAAATTGGGCTGTTTATAAATAAAAGGGGGTCTTAACGTTATAAACAATAATGTTTGTTACATACGCGTGGAAAGCTCGATTGACTTCGGAGGGTATATCAGTTTTCTTGAAAGGACGTTTCTTAAGATTCTTGTATTTGTTCTCATCTTCACAAGCCTTGACTGCAAAGGACAGGTAAACTACTGATTTTTTAGATCAAATTGACGTACAGGTGCTGGTGTAAAATACTGGTAATAAGCAATGACAGCCTCGTGGTTAAGATTCTGGCTTCTGGGGTTCACATCTTATACACACCTCAAATTTTTGTGTGTATTACAAATTTTAACGGTGGAGGAAAACATCGTGAGGGAGAGAACCTACACATCTGAGAATTGTTTGTTAAGTTCTTAAAGTCTACCAATCCGCACTTCACCAGCATGGTGGACTAGCCTAACCCTTCTTATTCTGAGATGAAAGCTGTGTCCAGCAGTGAGACATTAATGGGTTGATCATGATGATGTAAAATAGCACCATTCCCTCTTTTTCCGGAGATGTAAAGGAGGGCAACTAAGGGATTTAATCCAGGAGACTAGTTGGAGCGTCTTCTGGTAGAGCAAATTGTTCAAAAACTGCGATCAATAATATGGATAGTTAAGCGCAGTTTTCGTGGTAAATCGCATCTTTCTAGCGGAGGCTTATGTCCAGCAGGGACTTTTAACGGATTGAAGATAAGTATATAATTATTCCTTTGCGACATCTTTACCAATTACGATATGTAGAATTTCGATATGATTTTCGAATTCGGAGTCTTCATAAACATAAAATACTTTTAGAAACGTAAAATGCCTGTACTTAAAGAACATAAAATTATTTTATATACTGTGGTTACTGTCTATAAATAAAACAGTAAAATAATATAAACTTACTATGAGACACATCAAGGTCATCGGAAACAGGTAATTTGAAGTCGTAATAGTTGCGGATGGTGTGGCGAGTCAAGGCTTTGGTCCATTCGTTGAAGGATTTCTTTTCGTACCTGGAAGCAAAAAAATATATATTTATAAACCTCGTAGATCTCGTTTGAAAATGTTTTATTATATAATACCTTCTGGTTTTTACATTTACAATCGAATAATACTAACATGAAATTAAATCGATTCAAATAAAAAACATTTTGACTGTGCATATTTTTGAGGAGGTGATTGCCCCCTAGATTACTATTTCTTTATAATAGTATAATAATTTTTATAATATTATGTTATTCGCCAAGTATTAGTTGGAAGCTCTGAACTCGGTGGAGAAACGCGCCATGTGGCTTTTTGGTGACGAGGTTTTATCGAGAGCTACACTTAGTAGCCTCAAACATCGGCGACCTGTTGTTCGCCCGGGAGTCTTCTACAGGATTCACTTTGAGGAGTGTGCACAGAAATTGCACAACTTGATTCCACCAGGCCCCTTACTCAATCAGATATCAGAGGTACGGAAAACTACATATTCCATTGGTTCGGACCAAGCGATTTTCTTCCACTTTTCTTTTTGAGACCGACAAAGACTGGAAATCTCTGCCTAGGTCTGTTTCCCCTAAGAGTTATAACTTGGAACTTTTCAAGGCAAAAGTCAAAAGGTATCTTCAAGGCAAGCATGCTACATCCTAGGCTCATCTGAGTTATCATGCGATGAGATTGCAGTCAATCATCATCATCATCATCAACAGTGGATAGACACAGGCTATATATTTCCACTGCTGGCTATAGGCTTCGTCCAAAGAGTACCACACACGCGGCCAAGAGCCTTCTTCATTCAACATGTCCCTTCTGCATTCTTCAGGTCGGTTTATCTAGCAAGGGGGAGTCCTACATTACATTTGCCACTACGTGATCTCCATTCCAGAACACGCTTTCCCCATCAACGGTAGATGTGCTCAGCTCACTTCCATTTCAGTTTATTAACCCTTAGAGATATCGGTCATGTAGCTCTAAAATCGATGCGGTCAAACACGAGCCTAATTATATTTAAAAAAAAAACAATCAAACAACCTAACGCTTTCTACACTCATAGCCCCACACTAGGATACGTTATGTCGTGGACGACATGGACACATACAAAACGCGTATACAAACACCCATGTGCGCATTTATGTTGGGCCGTGAAGCAATTGTTTTGTTTTGGATGTCGAGGTGCGGTTGCCGGGCACGCTTACAGCGAGACGACCATCTCAGTCCTCAGGAATAGTAATGCATATGAGTACGACCTCAGATTAAACTTCAGCCCTGTTTGAGGTTAGATGTGGGTGTCCATGGGCTGTAGTGACCACTAAGCATCAGGTGGCCTGCATGCTCGTTTGCTACTTTACAAACAAAAAAAAAACCCACCGAACGGGTACATCGACTCCATCATCGTTTCTGTAAACGTAGAGAACGATATCGTCTGTGTCCCCATCTTCATCGGTAGTAACCGACTTCCATATTTGCACCGACTTCTTGTTGTATGTGTCTTCACCTGTAAATTTATTATAGTAACATTATAAAGCATGACCAGCCCTTCGCTCTTGAGTAATGGTCTGGTGGTAAGAATTTCGACCACGACTACTAAGGTTGCTAGCCAACAGTTAGCTGGTTTTTGGATGTTTTAGTCAAATATGTAATTAAAGGTTTGAAGATATATACATACAGCTCTAGGGACTCATGTTTAAAATGTCAATTTTATAATTATTTTATAAGTATTAATAAAGTAAACAGTAAAAGAAAACTAAAAATATCTTAAAAAAACAAGCTCAGAAATTAGAAAACATTAACTAATATGTACAAAAACAGGAAAACATCAATTGTAAGGACCGGTTGGAGTGGTGCTGATTAGGAGCAGCTTATTTCCAGCAGTGGACTTTAAAGGGCTGATAGATGGAATTGGAAAACAGGCATAGAAATTTAAAAAAAAATATAGCATAAAAACGAGCACAAAAATTGCAAAACAATAAATAATATAAAAACAAGCATAAAAATTATAAATAAATTAATAGTATAAAAACAACCAAGGAAGTTAGAAAACATTAATAATATAAAACAGGCACAGAAATTAGAAAACATTAAATAATATAAAACAAGTACAGCAATTAGAAAACATTAGTAATATAAAACAGGCACAGAAATCAGAAAACATCAATAATATAAAACAGGCACATAAATTAGAAAACTTAAATAATGTAAAAAGCTTCATCCAAATCTCAGTTCTTTGGATAAATTAATAAATAAAGCAGGTTACCAGAATAGACTAAATCGTCTACTCCAGGCAGGAAATCTTCGACGTCACCGCGGTGTCTCGAGCTGCGGCACATCTCATCGATTTTCATATCATCGTCGGTCATTGGAAACACCTGGATTATAAAAAACATACATATTTTTTATGTTATAAGAGTAGCAATCGAGCGTGC
>DWKL01000554.1:0-18231 GCA_018249415.1 Phareas burnsi | reverse complement strand
TTATAGTTTTTAACGAAAATATATTGAAAATTATAAAATGATACTCTTTTTGATAAAGAATGAAACAACATTTAAAAGTTGGGGTTGGGTTTTTGTTTCGTTTGCTGTATCAATAGAATTCTCTGTTTATTTTATTTTTAAATACGACTGAAGTAATCTCAAAGGATAAACTACTTTCCAGCATAAAAATATGATGTTTATATTTTACTTTGAAATATGACTAAAGCAATCTCTAAGGATAGACTACTTGCCAGCGCGAAATTATAACGCAAATCAAAGTTAATATAATTAAATTATATCTATTATCTGCCTACACAATTATTAGAGTTTTGGCTAGAAATTTATACATTATTTTCCGGTGGAGTATCTAACGCCTAAGTATGCATATATGTACATTTAGTAGACGCACTGCGGTAAAAAATACGATTGATTTATGCACTTTAAAACTATATAAAGCCGATTGATAGGTCGAGGTATTTTTATAAGTAGTCAAAAAATGTAATTAGTTGCAATCCCATATGACTCATCTTTTTACGAATGCTAATAATGCTGTGCATTTTTAGCGATTGCCAGTCTTGGATGGTATATGACACACCGTTGTCTATTTGTTTTTATCATTACATATTTTATATAAAAATTAAAAACCATTTTAAAATTATAAAAGCTACATATCATTATACATGGATAATAAAATGAAGTTATATAAAAAAATTATTCGGTAATCTCAAAAATAATACTTTTAACAATATTTTTCTGCGTGACGTGTTGTTTTGTTATGATAACACAAGAAGGGTGAAAAATTGTTGCTATTGTAATTAAATAATTTTTATCTATCATCATCATTTTCTTAAGGCTTTCAGGTTTGTTTTTTAAATCGATTTAAATTTGCTTTTTGGCTTTTTATTTGTGTAAGGTGATCATAAATGTAAGCAAATTAAAGATTAAATTATTATAATACAAACTATTACACTTTACGTATTGCTTCGTATCGTTCGTTACTGATATTTTTGTGTGCGTAGTGCAGAGTTGAATCAGCTGAGTTTTGTTTTCGTTGTAAGATCTCCATACGGCTGTCGTGAGAAAGGCGTAAACGATTTTGCATCTGAAGAAATTTTAAACTTCGAATATGAACGAAATCAAATCCTTGGAGCACGCGACACTGAAGGTAAGTTAAATATTTTTTTTAACTTTTTTTAGGGCGAGACATAATGGCTGTCGATGAGTTTACAAAACTATCAGATTACAAAGTTCAGACTTATTTGATTTGGTAGTATTGTTGTGTTTCTTTCTTATTCTAATGTGGCACAACAGTAATTAGTGTAATTTAATTGACCGTATTAAAATAGAAATTATCTACCGACTTTTATACAAGTAGCCACAGAATTTTCTGACTCAAAAAAAATTACTTTATTTTTTATATATTTTTTTTAAATTTTCACATGTAACTTGTATAGTAAGTATGTAAATACTTAAAAACTAGGTGCTAAAACTCTTCATTGTTCGAATGAAAAATATATAATTTAAAATATAATCTCAGAATTCATAGATATTGGGTGTTTTTAAGTATTGAGTGTGCTTAGGTACAAATTCAGCTGGTCTCTGATCCATTTTGCAGCACCGATCCAAATACTTAAATTAAAAATTAAGCTGCTACTCAAGAATATTTCCTTAGTTACCTGTGGCTACCTTGCATCGGTTGTAAAAGCATATGCTCCATAATTATGAATTTGTGTTGAGTCTAGTCATATCCAAATAAGGGACAGTGATAGCCCAGTGGTAAGATTTCAGGACTGTCAAGATTGAAGATCTGGGGTTAGAATCCCAGGTATGCAAGTTCACTCTTGTTGTACACTTTTACTCACTTTAGTGGTGAAGGAAAATATCTCAGTACACTTACCTGCTGGAGATGCATGTTATGGCACTACCTTCTAAAACAAGTGTAGTAATCCACACTTTGACTGTATGATGGACTATGACCGAATCCTTCCCATTCTAAAGAAGAGAGAGTCAGGATTGGGTTAATCTTGTCTTTGTTTTCTATGTGCGATGAGCAACAAATGAGTGTGCAGGCCACCCGATAAGTGGTCATTGCAGTTCATGAACACCCCCCATTTAACCATGAGGCCAGCTGTGGTCCCTCCTCAGACAAACTATAGTTCTACCTCTTATGGTATTCAAAATAAACATCAGTCCATTGCGGTCCCACATAGGCCTTTGAGTCTTTTCACAATGAGAAAGTTTAACATTGATCATGTATTCATCTTTGTGTGTGTCAAATCGATAGGTGGTTAAAGTATAGATTGTCCGGGGTAAGTACCACCGCCGCCCTCATAATCCTCTGCATGAAATAGTTTTTGTTCAGTTGGAGAGGTTCGGTACCTGGCTCAATTACTACAAGGCAACCATCTTATTCCTCTGTTCTTCCTACTATTTCTGAAGTCATATGTAGATACATATGACTCCAGATAGAATCACAGTTTTGTTTGAGGTTAGATGTGGGTGGGGTGTCCATAGGCTGCAGTGACCACTTAACACCAGGTGGCCTGCACGGAAGTTTCCTGCTCTTCATTTGAGGAAACATTCATTTTATATTTATAAAAAATCCTCATACATCAGCATTTCTACATGCCCATCCCTCCGTCCAAAGGTTATCTGGCACGGATCACTTTAGGAATAAGACCGCCTTTGTGTGTGCATCATTTTAGATAGGAGGATAGATAAGACGATAAGGAGGCAATCAATCGTTGTGAATACACAAAGAAGCAGCAGCTCTCACGGATTAGAGTTACAGTCACTCACCTTATTCACAATCATTCTTTTTAGGTACCTTATGAGGTGTTTAACAAACGTTACCGCAATGCTCAGCGGCTGCTAGACGTGGAAGCTCGCCAGGTGTCCGCTGCAGCGAGCGACGTGGACGCGGCTCTTCGGAAGGCACCCACTGCTGGGGAGATTCACTCCCTGCTTGGTGGAATGGTGAGTACTACTTCATCATCATCATCAACCCATTAATAACCCATTGCTGAGCATGGGTCTTCTCTTGGAATGAAAAGGCCATAGTAAACCATGCTGGCCAAATGCGGGTTAGTAGACGTCTCACACCTTCGAGAACCTTTACACTCAGATATGTAGGTTTCCTCAAGATGTTTTCCTTCACCGTTAAAGCAAGTGATAATTAATTTCTAACACCCACATAATCTCCAGAATCAGAGGTGCTTGCAGGTTTCTAACCCCGGACATCCAGCGAAAAAGGTCGATATATAGGCTAGGCACTAGGCTATCACTACTTGTATGTGATGCGGGATGGTGTACATATTTATCTAATGCATGGAATATTTTGCCACAAACTTGAATGTGAGTGCTACTTAAACAGTTTATGAGCCGTGAAGCAATACTTGTGTTTCGATGGAGCGGTGTGGTTGCTTGGTACACATATAGCGAGGTTACCACCTTAGTCTTCAGGAGTAGTAACGCATCTATGTACGATCTCACGTAGGACATTCGACCTGTTTAAGGTTAGACGTGGGTGTCTATGGGCTGCAGTGACCACTTAACGTCAGGTGGCTTGCACGTTCGTTTGCCACTTTCTCAAATAAAAAAAAACAGGAGGTAAGATTCTGGATTCTCACGTGAGAGTTCGGGGATCGGACCCGCACGCACCTCTGATATTTCGAAATTATGGACGTTATAGAAATTAATCTTCACTCGCTTTAAGTATGAAGGAAAACAGAGTGAGTGAGTGAGAGTGACCACTCATCTGAAAGTTCTCGGTGTAGTTCTCGTTGGTAGGTAAAGTCTACCAGTCCGCACTAGGTCAGCGTGGAAAACTATAGCCTAATCGTTCCCACTCTGAGAGCAAACCAATACTCAGCTGTGGGATAGTTATGAGTTGAGGATAGTGACATGAATTGAGGTAGACTATCAAATATCAGGATATTATTGTGATCGTTATACATAAGCAATGATAGCCTAGTGGTTAGGATTTCGGCCTTTTGAGCTGGATTTGAATCCCGCAGCCATCTCTAATTTTTCGAAGTTATGTGCGTATTGAAAATTAATTGCTTTTACTTGCTATAACGGTGAAGGAAAACATCGTGAGGAAACCTGCACATCTGAGTTCTTTGTAAAGTTCTCGAAGACGTGTGAAGTCCATAATCCGCACTTGGCCAGCGTGGTCGACTATTGCATGACTCTTATAATTGAGAGGAGACTCGTGCCCAGCAGTGGGACATTAACGGGTTCATAAAGATGATCGTTATATCGCATATCCTAATTTGGGACATTAAAAATAATCCAGCCTTAATCTTTTGTTCTTAGGTCGAGAAACTAAACACAATGAAACGGAAAGCAAGTGAAGCGATTCATGAGGAGGTTCAGGCTGCCTTTGTATGCAAGAAGCGGCTGGAGCACCTTAAGGAGCAGGCGGAGGGGCTGTCGGAACCCAGCACGCCACAGGTCAAGGTAGCATTGTTTATTATAAAGGTGGCAGAACCCTGGCATTTGACTGCATTGCCACTACTCTCACGCCATCTTCTATCTTATATTAACAACGGAGCGAGCTGTGTTTGGTTTTTAAGGGTATAGTAAGGCGCCTGTCTTACTATATAAGTTTCGTCATTTTGCGAGGCATTCCACCGTAGTCCTCAGGAGTAGCAAGGTGACCCTACTCTCACAGCAATTTCTGTCTTATGTAAGCAACGGAGAGTTATGGTAAGGCCGGCACTGTTACGAGGCGTTCCATCTTAGTCTTCAGGAGAGGCAACGCATATGTGATCGATTTCAGGTAGGACTCCTGTTCTATAAATAATGAATTGATTACACATGCTCATGGATAGCAGAGAACACATAATCCTTCCTTGGTTTCCTTCACTTCCTTTCCTTCCCCACCTTTCCATTCCTTTTCTTCAACTTATTAAACCCATCGTCAGCATCGTAGGCAAAAAAAACATGATAACGTTGGACGTGACCTGTTGCAGACCAAGCTGAACCAGTGGCGCAAGGTCCGCTTGGACCGCATGCTGGTTGATTACTGCCTCCGCAACGGGTACTACGATTCTGCTAACAAGCTGGCCGATGCCAGGGGGCTGAGAGACCTTACTAACGTTGGTGAGATATGAATATACACAAACCATATATATAAATTTTATGAATGTATTCTGTGAGGAGACTCATGCCCAGCAGTGGGACATTAATGGATTGATGATGATATAGATATATATGTATAAGTATAACGTCCAGTAGTTGATGAGTGACCGCTAGAGGCTTAAGTTTTACAACTGTCTGTCCTGGTCGTTCCCACAGGATAGCAGTCCTTAAACCTTGTCGGAGGCCTTTTTGGAGGTTTGAAAACATTCGACACCGGTTAGCTACTAACCCGTAACTCCACCAATCTGCATTGGAACAGCGTGGTAGAGTATGCTCCAGGCCTCCCCCATTTGCAGGATAGACCCGTGCCCAGCTATGGGACATAAAAAGGGTTGAAGCCATACATACAATAATATTCAGGTAGGACATCTGTGCTACATGGAGCTCGTTACTCGCTTCAGATGTCCATGGGAGGCAGCGACCACTCACAATGACATGATATAATAAACATATCAGAAAATTAATCATTATAATGAAGCCATCCATGGTCATATTTACATTTTATTGGATAATGAAAGGATTTCTCATTACCCAACAGAATCTAAACATAACCATTAATAACACTGGATAATATAAATATAAAAGCAGTGATAGCCTAGTGGTTATGATCGTTTTCTCTTACTGGAGGTCCCGGATTCGAATCTCGCACGCACTTCCGATTTTTCGAAGTTATGTGTGCATTAGAAATTAATTGTCACTTGATTTAACGGTGAAGGAAAACATCCTGAGGAAACCTGAGAATTTTCTATAAAATCTTGAAGGTGTGTGAAGACTATCAATCCGAATTTGTCATCGAAGGCTTTCATATGTATAGAATAAATGGACTATGGCCTGACCCTTCTCACTTTGAGAGGAGACCCATACCCAGCAGTGGGACGTCAATGATGATAATGAATTTTTAAACATTAAAAAAGTTTTATTCATATTAAAACCGGCTGATCTTAACACAAGTATTGCCGTCCTTAAGCTAAATTGCTACTATTCAACACCTAATCGATTTCAACATTTTGAGGTTTTCGTAATCGATTATATAAAATATACAGTGATAAATATGTAAATAGTTTCAGTTATATATAGAAGATGTAAGTTTTACTATTTGAAAGTGCTCTAAAAGTTATATTTTTGATATGTCACATTTGCATATGACATCTAGTTATTAGTAGCACAAATTTTCACAAACTACCCTCCTTTTTGGCCGCAACTCGAAAATGGTTTTGGTGTGTAACGGTGATAGCTTAAGGTCGTTAGCGTAGGTACCATATAGAATTTCCTTCCTTCCAGATATATACGCAGCCGCGGCCGAAGTGGAGGCGGAGTTAAGCGCTCGTCGCACTGCGCGTTGCCTGCAGTGGTGCGCCGACAACCGCTCCAAGCTGCGCAAGCTCAACTCCACCATGGAGTTCAAGATACGTATACAGGTAGGCCTTAGGTCCCAGCTGGACGGGTAATAGACCTCCATAAAGAGTGCTTTTAAGATGGCGCTCATCCTTAATAAATGTAACAAAGAAAGATACATTTATTCAAGATCACACGGTAATCCAGAAAGCATTTACATAATTAATTAATTAAAGTTATACTTCTTTTGGCGCGTTTGGGTTAACATATCGACGTCGTGTGACGAAGTTGTGCGCGCCGATGTAACACATAATTTAATTATAGATTATATATATCATGTATACACACACACACCCCTGTGAGAATTATATTATATATATTGTTAGCCTGGTGAACTGTGGCCTGATCACTCTTATTCTGGCAGGAGACCCGTGCCCAGGAGTGGGACGATAATGGGTTGTTGATGGGTACGACATTTCCAGGAGTTCGTGGAGTTGGTGCGCGAGGATCGGCGGCTGGAGGCGGTCCGCTACGCGAAGAAGCACTTCTCCTCGTATGAAGATGGCCAGCTGCAGGAGATCCAGCATTGCATGGGCATGCTCGCCTTCCCCAAGGACACGGGTTCGTTGGAATATTACATTATGCTACAACAAATAGCTGCAACCGAGTTTTATGTTCTACTACTAAGTATGGATGGCTCCTAGCAACTGGGAGAGCGAGAGTGACAGTTTACCCTGGAGCATGCTCCGCCGAGCTGCTCCAATCCGGCTTGATGCAGTGGTTACGGTTTAGTGGCCAACCATGGCCGCCCATAAGGCAAACGACAAGGCCTAACGACTACTAGCGAATGTTAACAGCCGGGAACGACGGCTCAACTTGCCCTCCAATGTCACCCATCTAGCTGCGTGACGTTGGTCATTTTATCGATCGATTACGAATGCGTAACCCTTTTTCATGGTGTAACACATATCGTATTATAAATCCAAATAGGACAGAAGTCCTATTTGAGGTTGAATACAGGCGTGTTGTCTATACATCATTCACCACGCGAGTCAGTACTGTCGGGTACAGCGGTGGAACCGTGCGGCCCGCTGTAGGCCTTGGCAACGGTAGCGGGGGATGGGTTGGTTATTCGAGCGTATATGTCGGTAGTCGAATATCCAACGGGAACAGGCGGCGCTGTAAGCGCTGGCAAGTATATATCGGTACAGCCGGGTACAGACGTGGAGCCGCACTGCCCCTTATAGGGGCTGACTTTAGTAGCGGGGAATGGGTTAACCATTCGATCGATATATGTCTGTACAAGTCGCGTGTTCACAGGGATCACATGTCGGCAATGTATGGTGCAGATGTGGAGCCGTACCGCTCGTTGTAAGCGGTGGCAGTGGTGGTAGGGGACGGGTTGGTCCCTACCCGACCACCGGTCGGTCGGGTGGTACCAGTGGAATGTATAGAGGGATTACTAATCAGAAATGTCTGGTGCAGAGGTGGAGCCGTACCGCTCGCTGCTGGGCGCGGCGCGCTGGGCGGCGCTGGAGGCGCAGTTCCGCTGGGAGCACGCGCGGCTGCTGCACCCCGCGCGACTGCCCGCGCTGCCCGTGGCGCTGCAGCTCGGCCTCGCCGCGCTCAACACGCCATATCCTTTTATAATCTATACCACTAGCATAGATAGAGTACCTAGATTTACTCTTGAGGGGTCGTCGCATAATTTATACTTTACGCTAACTTACTTTTTTATATCTATGACTCTAATCCTTTTTATACCCCACTGCTGGGCACGTGTCGCTTCCCACAACTGAGGAAGGCCTACAGCATATTTCACCATAGTGGTGTCGTACTGGTGTCAACTTTTATCTAAAGGGAAATCTATAAAAGATATCCAACCTCTTGTGGGGGGAGGTTGGGACATAGGGGTCTTACTAAAATCCTTCCGGCGGCCACACGGCGCACTTCGGGAGGAACTCACCGGTGCTCCCTTTGCGGGACGCATTGACAGGATTAAAGTTCTTCCTGAAGTCGGCAAAAATGCCTCGCTATCGCTAAGGGACTGTTGGAACATGGTGTAATTTTTCCCATTTTTCCCACCCTTCAAAACACAGCGGTGTTTCACACGCTATTATGGTGCAGAAATAAGCATGGCGTTACTGTCTCTGCATTCGAATTAAGAAAGGTTCTACCGCCTTTAAGACCTACAACCTACTCCTCGTACGTACACACAAGATTTCATTATTACACCTACGTAATATCTATTTTCCCAGAGTACTAATCCTACTAAAACAGAGTAGGTAAAGTGACTCTTAAGGGCATAATATAAGATTATATATACGAAGTAGCAACGTTAGATGTTTGTCCGGATGCGTTGTGAGCGGATGGTTGAGGTAAATGAGTAAGCGACTTAATAATGCGTAAATTTCGAGTGCGCGATAGTGTGACGAAAATTCAGAGCGACGGGACGGAACTTTTATGCCCATCCATTCGCCACTGACTATAGTGTGCAAAAGATCTAAAGTGTCATTTTCCTCAGGAAAAGGTTTTGACTTTAAAATGCTGAGATTAGTGATAGAGGTAAAGCTATCTTTCATTTCAATAAGATGAGTGAAGTAAAATTAATTTCAGGTAGGAACAGAAAGAGACTTATTAAAAGTAGGTTGGTTCAAGATTTATAATTATGGAAGGAATGTCGATTTTAAAAGCATTGAGTAATTTTTAACCTAGATACATGTAGGGACAGGTGAAGTAACCGAATTGACGCCTAAGGGAGTCGACATACAAACTTAATTTGGATTCGGAGAGGTTCATCCGGGGAAGTAGCACCGCCGCCCTCGTAATTCGCCGTGTAGCAGTTCTTGTGTTTCGGTTGGAGAGGTGTGGTTGCCGAGCACACTTACAGCGAGGTGGCCATGTTAATCCTCAGGAGTAGTGATGCATCTATGTATGATATCAGAAAGAACTTCAGTTTTGTTTGAGGTTAAATATGGGTGTCCATGGGCAGCGGTGATCTCTTAACATCAGGTGGCTTGCACACTCGTTTGCTACTATTCGAACATAAAAAAGAATATGATAGAACTATGGTTCGTCCGGGAGAGTACCGCGGCCGCCCTCATAATCCCCCGCACCGCACAGTGAGTTCCTTATCGCGACGCACTCAGTGCTACTCGGAGAGCACGAAGGTGGCGGCGTGCCCGGCGTGCCAGCCGCCGCTGAACGCGCTGGCGCGCGGCCTGCCGCACGCGCACTGCTCGCACTCGCGCCTCGTGTGCCGCCTCTCGCAGCGCCCGCTCAACGAGCACAACCAGCCCATGGTGCTGCCCAACGGCCAGGTGTACGGCGAGAAGGTGACTACTCTGCCCCAATGCACTGATCCTACCTAAACAGGTACACGCTGAGGTGTGTACGCTGCTCCAGCGGACTGATCCCCTGTAACCGATGTTCTGGGGAAAAGTGACTGCACTGCACCAGCTGGCTGGGCCCCTGTAAACAAGTGTAGGGCACGAAGGTAATCTACACCAGTGGACAGATACCTCTTAAACAAGAATACGGCAAGAAAGGGGTGTTCTACTTCAACAGACCGAACCAGCTAAACTGGTATACGGATTGCTCCCGCTCAAATATGGCCAATATACCAAGTAACCCAAGGTCTAAGTTTGAAGGTTATGTACAAGTAATAGCCACAGCGTCCCAACCAACTGTAACCCCTAATAGAATAACGTTAGGTGCCCCTTAAAAACTAAGTTTGGGCGTATCTTATAACAGTTATACGCTTCTAAAAACTGTTTATGGGTCGATGGATGCCCGACCCCTGTCGGAAATTATCAAACCAGCCATAATGCATCCGACAAGATTTAATGACTGCTATCCAAGCATAACAGCCGGCACCGACAGCTCGGTGTGCGTTCTGAAGTACGGCAGCGCGCAATAGTGTAGCCCCTGGCGCCCGACGTTGCGTTAATTTACAAATCGTGTATCCTTTTACGATCTGTACGAGCCGCGACTATTTAGATTAGGATCTCTTATGACTTTTGTATCTTGCAGGCTCTGAAGGAAATGATGAAGGAGCACGGGTCTATCATCTGCCCCAAGACGAAGGAGGTGTTTTGTATGAAACGCGTGGAGAAGGTCTACGTCATGTAAATACCTTGTATTAAATGGGGTTGGAATGAACGTGGCCATTGGGTTCCACCGCTGTCATGTTAATATTCTTTTTTGTGGTGTAATTTAAGTTTTATTTCATTCTCATTTTTATAGTTGTTTTTTATAATAATAACAATTTTCTAATTCATTTAACGGTAAGGGTCGTCCATAAATTTGTCACACATTTAGACCCCTGAAGGATTCAAATTAGAAGGAAAGAACAAAGAGCGACAGGAATTTTAAAAAAATTACTGTCACATCTAAATAAAAATATGTTCCAAAACAGTGTATAAAATAGTAACTTTATAAAATAGTCTATATATGCGTAATTGGATTTAAACGTGTTTCGAATGACTAAACATGTTTTTACTAACATTAAAATAATACTTACAGAGATTCACATGTACCTAACAGATATTTAATACATATACCTAAAGAAGTGCAGCTTCGAATACATGCAACGTCACAACAAAGCGAAATCGCGTGTGACGGGAAGGGGAAACATCTAATTCCTTTGAAATATGATTATTAATAAAGTGACCATTTCTATTTTTTTCCAAAACGGGAGATTGCTACAGTAACGACGACAATTACAATAAAAAAACAACTTTCAAACATTAATTTAAAAAATTAGAATCACTTTCAAATAATGCCCCGGCTAAATCACTTATTGCATGAGTTCTATGCTAATGAGAAAGAATTTACATCGGAGTTTTTTTTTGGAAATTTTATTTTACATTTTTAAAATTCTTAATGATAATTTTGAGACTTTATAAGCGTAATCAAACATAGTGTAACGTTGACCCTTTGCTGAAAACGGGACAATTCTGCGTCCTGAAGCTTTTCTTGGAGATACCGAGACAAAGTATCGGAAAAAGGGTCAGTCCTTTCCAAAACGGTGTGTATGGTCCCGTTAGTTATTGATATAAAAGAAAATATAACGGCTTCACAAATAATTTTATTTCTTAATTCAAATTTTAAGAAAAGAATTCAAGCAGTGTTGCTACTCTCAATTCTAATGCAATAAATATAAATTAAAACAACAATATTTATGATTATTTTTTGCATGAAAAAATAAATTCAACAACCATAATAAAATATATACAGTTATCAATCACAATAACATTAGGCCACGTTCATAAAGACCCTTGTCGAATTATATATATCATATTCCTTATGTATATAAATATATGGTATATAGTTGTGTTGGGTTCAAGCCACTTGACAGACTTCTGGCAACATTTTAATGTAACGCGTTTATAGATGTAATACATATTGTATGGAAAGTATTGTATGTCTATAATCCTTGTAGAAAAAACTATTTGTATGTGGTAGATTTTGAAATTAACATAAGATCCAAACATTCGATTCACACGCTTCACACGGTTTGTATGTTATGGACACACATCAATAAGCCGTTGTTTAAAATGTGTTTACATTTTGAGATCTCACTTTTTTACCTCATTGAATTATGTCCGAAGAAAAGCAGACAATGTCCAAATATGTGTGAAGGAGCGTCCCACGCACAGATGTACGTGCTCAGTATTGACGCTTGTATCATGGAATTGTTAATTAAGATAACAATTCGCTGAGCTAACAAATGCCATTGAAATACTTAGTGAGTTGGATTTAGAAAGTGCTTTTTATCTGAGTGAAAGCGCTTTTTAGTTGTGTTCGTGTCAAAACAGCGACAGCTTACGTGATAGTCACAGGAACACAGATAAAAGACGTGTTTTTTTTAATATTTCTAATTCACTAGATATTTCGATTATTCGGTATTTGTACCATATAACGTGAAATTAAATATGGTTGTAACCATGTTGAACGTACACCTATAATTTTACTCTCTGCATTTGTTTTCGCTTCGTATATGAAAATTACACAAAAAATTGTAAAGTAATTTTAATATTAATTTAATAAAAATGACAATTCTAGGACCGTTGGTGTTTGGAGCAAATTTGGACATTGTCCTTTAGGTCGAAATTTCGTCCAGTGACTGGAACAGGTTGGATTCGGCTGTATGTGGACGGTATCGTTTCTGCTAGGAACATCTCAATAACGTCCCTAACCTAAATTCAGTCGATTGGTCGAAGTGTGACTAAGATTCCAATATAGTTAATTATGTTTGTTGTTGTGTATCGAAATGTCCTATATCTATGATTACCATTGTCTCTGTAAATCTGCCGTCTTTAAACTAAAATGCAGTTAATCAATTTGTAGCCGATTTCGACATTTAGAGGTTTTCGTGATCAGTAAAATACGAATTAAAATTTTCACAATTGCAAGTGCTCTATTAGATCTATTTTTTATACCTCAAGCTCTTGTATATCACAAATTTTTAAAATTACCCACTATTTGGCCATATTTCAAAAAGTAGTTTTGATATGTAACGGCATTATTTATAGCTTAAGGACGGCAGAAATGTAAATCTATCAACTCTATAATAAAACAATAGAAGACTGTCAAAGGAATTCTGCCCTTCATAACACTTAATATAGCATAAAGCTTACATAAATATTATTAGTTTAAATGTGGCTACCCGCGGGCGTGAAGCGTTGCGACTCCTAAACATTTGCAACATGTATCGACATGTTTTAATTTCCATCGCTTTTGTGATGCTAAATTGTTAGAGTTTACTTTATTTTTATCATTTTTATATTTCACTTTTAATATGAAATAAAATTTCTGATATTTCATTCCATTGGTTTAAAAACTGAATCTCGATTCGTGTCGTTATTTCCACAACTGCCAATGTGTTTTCTTTGTTTTTCGAACCGTCTCTTATATAGTTATAGACGGTTGCGTATATATTTTTGTACGTTGCTAGAAAATTTATTTGCTAGCGCAATGTTGCCATTCTGTCCATTTTAAATAGCCTATATTTTGTATATTAAAGTGGACTATGATTTCGCATTTTAAGATATTTAAATATGGATTGTATAGTGTACACCATTTCGTGGTATTGTATTATGAAGTGTTTATCGATAAATAGAAGCTAATCATTAATTTGACTTTTATTTTTTTATTGATGAAAACCCTCGTTAGTCTGTGCTACCGGTGTGTCCGCAGTGTTCCGGACTTGATTCTCGGCCCAACAAATATTTAAATGTTAAATTTAAATTCCAGTTCTGGGTAGGGGTGTTTGTATACTTGACTCTTTGGCCATGAGACTCATGACACGGAACCTTAACGGTTTATGAGTGCATAAGTCGTTTATTATTATGTATAATTTGTGATATAACAATCGATTAATAATATAATAATAATAACATTAACAGGATCATAATTACAATAAAAAAAACGCATTAAATATTTATAATAGTTTATTGATTTTAACATTTTCCTTAAACATAATGAAAATACTAATAAATGGCATTTTTATCACAAGATTACACTTTCTTACGCAATTGAAATGCATGATTATGAACGATTCAAAGTATAAATCAACACAATATAAATGTAATATCTAGTAACACTGATAAACCGCACGTGCAACGTAACCATCGTGCAAGCGTAACGTAAAGGAAGTATCACATTCAAGTGGAGTCATTTGTACTAAAACTAGTTCCTACAGCGGAATAATATCTTATTCTCTACGCAATATTTACAATATTGTACAATTTATATGGCTTTATCACTAAGTTACATTGTTTTCGATAATTAATTTCGTGCGACGTTCCATTAATCTTCTGTTATATGTAATCACACAAAGGTTTCTTTATAAAATACGTTTACACCTTGACTGCGGCGCTAATATTCAATACGATCCAGCCTTGCGGCCCCGAAACAACAGGTGTGTCAGAGCCACATGGAGTGCACCCGGACACCAGTGTGGCGGCATACGCCCAGCATGTTTAAATTGGCGAGCCACCAGTGCGGCCGCACACATCTGGCATGTTTTTGGGCGAGTCACCCGTGCGACCGGACAAGCCTGGCGGGTATATTGGCGAGCTACCCGTGCGGCCGCGCACACCTGGCGTTTTTTTGCTAGAGCGGAACAACAACGCGACAACGTTCATGTTGTCCCGCTCTGGCATAGCGCCGGCGAAAACACAACGGGTGAGTTTGGCCGCAGTCTTGCGTAGGTTTCAATGCAACACACCGTATGCGTGCGACACGGACAGTAAAACACGACATATATGTTTCCCGCAGACAACGAGTAGTATAATCATCATCCGACCCGCGCAGTGGCTCCCATACCGATCTGTTACGCACAGGGTTCCAAGATCGATTCCGGCCAGGCAGACACCTAAATGAACATTTTTGTTCTGGGTCTGGGTGTTAATATACTCGTCTTTGTATGTGTCCATGGTAACCACGGTGGTATCCTAGTGTGAGGCTATGAGTATATAAAGTATTATTCGTTATTCTTGTCATCAATCCATTACTCTTAACATTTCTTTACTGAGAGTTCATCGCGAAGTTCTCAAAGGTCTGTAAGGTTTATTAATCCGCACTCGACCAGCGTGGCGGATTACGGCCTAACCGTTCTCGTCCCGAGAGGAGCCGCGCGCCCAGCAGTGGGACAGTAACGACGATTATACAACACGATTGACTTAACAATAATATTAGAAAATATTAAATTTTAAGTATATATATTTAAATCCGTGATTATAAGAGTATTAAAATAAAACGCTCAGAGCGTAAGATATTACGATTCATAAAGAAAGCATTAAAAAAAATATTTTATATACTGTATAGAGCTATACTGGATCTAACTGGAACTATAAGATAATTTATATAAATATATGTTCCTTTTGAAGTTATACTTCTTTGGGCACATTCGGGAAAATAGATCGGAATATATTTTTAACGTGGTATGAAAACGCGCGCGCCGATGTAACACATAATTTACATGTTTATGTATTTATTATTGTATGTTTGTTTATTATTTCAATTTAAGTGATTTTTATTTAATCCTTGTAGTGTTTAGTATCGTACATTGACCGTTTGTTCATTTAAAATTTGTTTGAATGCATAAAAAGTATTTTATTAGTTACACCAGAGAAGTATAACATCTTACGTGTGTGTATATAAGTACATATACGCTTTTTTATCTTCCCGTCGGTCCGTGCGTCTGGTCCGATTTGGTACTGGTACACGGTCGGTCTTATAAATATATTTATGTAAGTCACCGTAACTAACCGTCGGTTGCTCATACGCTACTCGCGTAGACGAAATAACAAAATTATACTCTTAATAAGATTTGTTTATAACGACGATATAGGACGGTCTGCGTGGCACAGTGGTTACCATAACGATCTGACATGTAGTGGGTTCCGTGTTCGATTACCGCCTAAGTAGCCATCTCAATGATGTAATTAAGATTTCTGCTCTGGGTCTAGGTATTTGTGTATGTTGTTCTTGTACGTCTTCATGGCACAGGATAATGTACTGTACTCTACTCTACTGCAGGGCTATGAGTGAAGGAAGCATTTAAAAATAGAAGTTGCAAACGAGCATGCAGGCCATGACGGTAAGTGGGCACTGCTGCCCATGAACACCCACATCTAACCTAAACGGGATTGAAGTCCTATCTGAGATCGTGCGTGATTTCGTTCCCACTCCTGAGAACTAAAACTAAGGGTTCCCGACAACCGCACCTCTCCAACCGAAACACAAGTTCTACCACCTATCAAACCTTTACATCATCCCACAAGATGTCACACATTTCCGAATGTATAACTATTTCAAATTATGAGTATATTTTGTTACTTCGTCTGTGGCCGTGAAGACACTATTTCCTCACATTATTAAAAGCACCTTACTCTAGAACAAATCTTAACTAAACAATACTATAATACTTTTGACCGTCCGTTGCGACGTTTACTTCAATTGTATCAAAAATAGGCAAGTGATATATTGTTACTAACTTTCTAAGATCCGCCGCTCCATCGATCCGTATTAGCGGCGTGGTGGAGTATGCTCCAGGCCTCCCCCAAATGTGGGAAAGGCTCGTGCCCAGCAGTGGGACCCAAAAAGGGTTGCTGCCAACTTATTAAAGGTACAATTAGTTGTAATATTTTTTTTTATCAGTTATCAGTAATATTTTTATAGATAATAATCATATATTAAAGATGTTAAGTTCTTATTTCTGAACCTATTTCACGAAAATAACTTATAACATTTAGATATAAACCATCTGAAAATTAATTTTTAATCGTGTATAGCAAATATTATTTTAATTGTATGTTACTATTAATGTAATTTATTTCGACCAATTAGTTATAGTTGAAGTTCATTCTTCAGTGTTTATGCGGCGGAAACATTGTAACGAAACAAATATCTCTTAATATAATTGCTGATAATTGATTATTTCCGTTATACCGATTCAAAATATGTTGCTTTTTAAAGGTTAATTCCACATATTATTATAAAAATAAATATAAGAATATCCTACATTCAAGATTTACAACTCAATGTGTCATCTCATTGTTAGTTAATGAGGTGGAAGTAGTTACTGGACATGCAGTGGCTAGTGCAGTCCGCAGATACCAAAAGCTAGCGACGGGACTCCTGTTTGAAGTCGTCCATACAGCGTTACTATTATTGAGGACTAGGTTTCTGGCCTGGCCTCATGTGTTATTTTCAAATACATTCTACAGCGATACATACAAAAGTGATTGTTACAATTAAGTGTACTTAAGCTCGGACGGTTAAGGCATTAATTAACGTACATTATTATTAATTGAATTCTTTGGCAGGCTTTCTATGTAGTTGTCAGTTGCAACTTTGAATATTTCCTATTTATTTTTCTCGTGAATATGACTTGGAACGTAGACACTCCGGAGTGACATCTTCGATATTTCGTAAAAGATTGAAATCACTGTTGTAATGTTACGTTGCTTTAAATCACTGAATAATTGTTGTTATGTTATGCGGGACGAAGTGTGCGGCGCCCCGCGGCTCGCGTGCATCGTAACCGATCTAAGTTAAGCAACATCGGGCGCAGTCGAGTTAGATAGATAACCGCTAGTGGATAAATTTCCGCGCTTTCGTGCCCCGGAGGGCACGTTAAGCTGGCATCTGATAGTAGTCGTTAAGCCTTGTCGGAGGCCTTGTGGGCGATTTGGAAACATGCGACACGAGTGAGCCGCTAACAAACTGACTGCGGCGCTAATATTCGACACGATCCACCCGTGCGGCGCGTAACGTTAGAGGCGTGTTCCAGTATGGCACACACCGTATGCGTGCGAGTCGCACCGGTGGCGCGGACAGTAAAACTGGACAGGTGTGTTTGCCGCAGTCAACGTGTTAAGCTGTATATCCAAATTTAGTTGAGAATGTTTTTCAAGTTCTACTACCTTATTTTTTCTGAACTTTCCACTCTAATGTTGAAAAGTTAGACTCGTTCTGGTTTTGCTATTTGAGGACTGAGCACCGAATATTAGAATGGCAAAATTCCAGTATGAGTTAAGGAGCACACATATTTCTTTCCTTTGAGGCAGAAGAAAAAATCTGTATATATGTCTCATCATATGCCATACATTTGAAGCACCGATAGCTTAATCTATGGCTGAATAAAGAAAACCTAGGATTACACTTAGTATATATTAAATTGTTTATTGAACATCAACTTTGGTGTTACCAAATGATATCCGAACTAAATTAGTTTCATGT
>DWKL01000553.1:0-18236 GCA_018249415.1 Phareas burnsi | reverse complement strand
CGTTTTAGGTTATACTTCATCTCGCTCTAATCTAACTGTAAGATAAATACAGTATTAATGTCATAGATATGATAAGTTCTGTTTTCTACATGTTTTACTTAATTTTTTGGAAGATGCTTGAACTTTTATGCTCTGTCTTTCAACTAAATAAATGCTATATGATGTTTTAAATTATTAAAAGTTTATCAAAAGATTACTCTTAGAAAATGTAACTTTTTTAAACATTGCATCTAAAAAAATTCATACAAACTGTTGAAGGAACAGTTAGTGCAAAATCTACGATTTATCTTTTATTTATTCTGCATACATTGATTTTTTAATATCAATAAAGACAGTCCATTACTTTGCGCTAATAGGTCACTGATCCACCAAGTAAAACAATGTCAGGTGCGTCTGGAACTTTGGACGTTAGTAGATTCCTAGTGTTTTAATTTCATGCATGCTTCTATTTTCTATGGACCTAGTAAAAATTTACAGTCTAGAATGTTATATTTAGTTAGCTGTTATTGATTCTGGTATCTGTGGGCATGTAAAGGTTGTGGTCCTGGTTGCTTTCATTGAATAGCAGATGTCTTCTGGGTAGTTTGAAAACATTTGACACTGGTTGGCCACTAACCAAAACTTGTAGTGAGTTTTATAGGCAATTTGAAAACATTTGCCATGAGTTAGTCACTAACATGTATTTCTCCACCAATCGCCATTGAAACAGCACGGTAGAGTATGCTCCTGGCCTCCTTCAGCTGTGGAAGAGTACCCAATAGTGGAACATAAAAATGGTTGCAGCCAATATAACTGGTTATATGAAGAGCTCTAACTAAATATGTTATTTGTAAACATTTCAGCGCAACATAATTCGAGTACTTAATCTGTGGCAGAAGAATAATGTATTTAGTCCAGAGGTAATACAACCCCTCCTCGACATGGCTGACCCTAACCATCCTCTCCATCAAGAAATTCAACAACAGCAGAATAACACAGCTAATGGTAAGAAGAATATAATTTTTATATTTATTGATGTAAGGAATAACAACAGTTGTGTAGGAACAAATAAATTTATTGTAATTCATGTTAAAGAGTGAAAAAATTAATTAATTGATTGCAGTCCGTTATGGTTTCATATTGATCTTCATTTAGAACTGCTTCTCTCCTTTATTTGGGATACAAAAACAAGGCTATTTCGCATTTCTCAAGGCTGTAAAAAGAACAAAAGAAACAAGGCATAATTTATTTTCACTGGGGCAATAATGCGGAACCACAAATCTAGTTTTAAACAATCTGTACTTTTGTGAATTAACAAGTTTCTTTTTAAATAAATGGTAGAGGTACTTTTCCTGCACATATGAACTTTGCTGTTGATTTAGGACCTAACTGTTACTTACTCTACCTCTTTGATAGGTGATAGAACTGTATGTTGTCTGAGGAAGAACCGCCACTCTGATAAACTGCTGTGAAGCAGTTTTGTGTTTTGGTTGGGAGGTGTGATTACTGGACACACTTATAGCAACACGACTATCTTAGTCTTTCGATATCAATCTGCTTTCTCTTATTATTGAATATAAATATTATTTATTATTGAATTACATTGTAATCAGTGGCATTTTATTGACTTCAGCCATTATTTTAAGTTTTGAAAAGTGATTACATCATTTGCTGCAGCCCATGTCCTAGATTTCATTGTTTTATGCACGAAAGTAATGTTACTCCACGCCGTGCAGAACACAGTTCAACTGACATTGTATTAATATTATTCAACTGATATGTTTCAGGGAGTTCCTTAAACATCACTCACAACACCACGGACAACAAAATGTCACCAACTCCAGCACAGCATAGCC
The DNA here is from genome assembly GCA_018249415.1 of Phareas burnsi. Taxonomy (NCBI): domain Eukaryota; kingdom Metazoa; phylum Arthropoda; class Insecta; order Lepidoptera; family Hesperiidae; genus Phareas; species Phareas burnsi. The sequence goes on along the minus strand of DWKL01000553.1, from coordinate 16,401 downwards.
CTCATGTGTCACCAATGGGAGGTGACCAGGTAACTATTTACAATTTTTTAAATAATTAAAGTGACTTTTTACACTATGTCACTCTGCTTTGTGATAAGTACCAAAAGCTGGCGAAGGACATCTGGACAAGCTCAAAGAAACACAAATTGTACTTTAATTGAGCTTCTTTTTTTACTTGGTTAAACTCCACCTCTCTACCAAAAGTTAATATTAAAAACTATTTTATTATACACCAGTGTCCAGTTTCATACTTCTGAAATAATATTCCATGCAAATTAATACCATTTCTGTAGTGAATGCTGTATCTGTTTTTTTAAATTCAGGTTAAGTTAGCAGATATAATTACATTACAAGTGACTTGTAACACTATTAATGTAATAAAATTAATCATACTAAAACACAACATATATGTGTTCCTAAAAATGTTATGGGATTTCTATAAAGGTGGTAGAGCATTTTTATGCTTTAAATATAACAGCACCACTGCTACATTTATTCAGCCTTATATGGGTTTAAAGCTGTCCTGTGTTCTGGTTTGGAGAATGCAGTAATATAGAGACATTAATATGAAGCATTCCAACTTAGTCCTCACAAGCAAGAATACATTTGTGATGTGCTTTAGGAAAAATTCTTGTGATGTTTTCTAAATATGTAGTGTCTATGAGCATATTATGGCAGAGACCACTTAGATTCAGGTGGCTTTATGGTTAGCTGCATCCATATTTAATAAATCTTATATCAGTTTCAGGATGAGCCATCGGGTCCACCGACGAAGTTCAATCGGAAGCTCCTCAACGACTTTGAGTATGAGAGTGAGGACGAAGCGCCGGGCTCCGACCCTCCATCTCAGCATCCGCCCACCTCCTCACACAACACTCACTCGAGCCATCAATCTCACCAGAGCCATCAGTCACATCAGAGCCACCAGTCTCACCAGAGTCACCAGTCACATCATAGTCACCAGTCTCATCAAACTCACCAATCTCATCAAAGTCATGCTACTCACCAGAGTCTTCAAACTCATCAGACGAATAACCTCGCAGAAGCTTTGGGCAGGTAAGAAGTACATAAATACTCATTTACTGATGAATAGATCTGTTTTATTACATAACAACTTACTAAGATTCTCAATATTTTAATTTATACTAAATAAATATGCCTAATGCAAGAAAATAATAATGACCAATTCAAGAGTATTCATTGTCAAACTAGAATATGTTAATTAGCAAAACAATGCTTGAACTATATGTTAATATAAAATTATTAATTTTTTCAGTTTATTAACAAATCCGGAGATAATGAGACAACTTATGTCGGGGATGCAAATACCTGTAAGTTTATTTATTTATAATAAGCCAGTAGTCTTCATATTGCTTAACTTGTTCATAAAAGATTAGCTTTTCTACTGTTTCTCTACATATATATTTTTTAGTTGATTCACATTTCAACCTGAAATAATTTAATTTGACCGGCTGTTTCATGGCCCTCTGTTATTTGTAAAGGGTCCATATAATATTGTATTGGGACCGTTATAAATGTTCATATTTCACAATATATCTCATCGATTTCAGAATCTAATGCCAATGATGAATGACATGCAGATGCAACAAAACCAAAACCAAAATTTACCATTCTTGGTGAGTATTGAATGAGCAAGCGAGACTCGAGATAACGCTTCTTAAACGCATGCCGCCGGTGCGACCGAATATAAACACGCCTTCATAGAAAGATTTCATTATTCCAATATTTCAAATATTTTCCACTATTTACTATTGATGCCAGTGGCCCTGGGATCCATGCTCAGTACAAGGATTCGTTAGCTGTACGTAGCAAATACGAACCTCGAGCCGATCATATGGCCCAAGCTATCTATCCCCCTCCATTCTCTTTCGCACAATTCCCGACATGTCCCGACGAGCTTGGACGTGTCTACAGCTCACTGAAATGCACATAATTGGCAATAAAATATACAAACAATAACAAACCTTATGCTAAGTACCATATAGATTAAAATAAATTAAAAATAACTCTCCGCTAATCATATTTCATTTAAACACAGTTTATCTATATTATTGTTATGTTACTGTGCACTTTCTATATACCATTGTCTCTCCTAATCGAATATGATAAGTTTATCTATGATAATCGAAGACCACTTGAGCTTATTATTGGTTAGGCACGTCGCAGTGCACGGGGCTTATAGTTTCCTACAGCTCTTGATATATGACAGTACATTTAATTTCCTATTTCCTCCTATTTCCTATTTCATTACAAATAAGTAAACGAGATTATCTACACGGCCCTTGTTTATAATCCCGCGCTCAACTTCTATGACTCGTAATTACCATGAACACAAGTACATAAATCCCCGGGCCCAGAGTTACACTTATCGGGCTAGGGTTCGAACCTGGAACCACTCCTGTGGCACACTGTGACTACGTCACGCGGTAATTAGGACTGTAAAACACATTTGTTACATTCATGTCAATTCATTTATATATTAAATATTAATCATAAAGACCACTTGTTTATTAATAAGTCAGGTTTTGTTTTTTTTGACCTTCGCGCGCCTGCCTGGGATAAGAGGCGAGTGTCGTCGGTTGCCGAGATACATTTCAGATAATTGTTAAAAAAACCCCAGTTAGTCGGCTCTAATACCTTCTGAGTGCCTTTCATTTTTTTTTTAATAAATCATAGTATCCCACTAACCGTGCAAGTGTGCTACATCGGCAATGTGCCCGCTTGGGGCGACACGCAATGTCTTCTGACAAACTCAATCATAAACAATACTTCCAATTTTCGGATCCAAAGCATATCTAATAATATAAATTTCTGACAAACAATTCCCGAGACACTAGAGGCTCTTGGGCAATAAACGTTCACACAGAATTGTTACACTTGAGGTGTTAAATGACTTTACTGTTATTCTTATTTCTCCACAGACATCCCAGCAGGACCAACAGAAAACAAATGAGCCCAAAGACGACGTAGCCAATGAATCGGATATAGAATTTGTAGACACCGGCCCACAGGTTATAGAAATACCCGACGCCAATGATTCTAGGTGAGCTCTAAGAATACTCTAGATGTAATGTTGCATGTTAGTTCAATAATCGCTGTGACTTGTTCAGTGGCTTGTTTAAGTCTGAATGTGAACAATTCCATCTTCAATTAAATATTCTTTGATTGGCGATCCGATGTACCCAGATTGAACTTTGACTAAATAATCCCCACTTGATTATTGATAAAAGGAAAAATTCTTATCGTGTAAGAAATCTGTCAACCGGCAAGCATCCATGGGCCTTTTCATTTTAAAAAATTGCTTAAACCCATTAATGACCCATTATTAAAAGTTGTCGAATTGTATGTGGTTCGATTGGGGCGGAATCCTCGCTCTGCCTCTCTCAGCCTTATATTAGCAGTGCAAAGCTGCTGGGTCTGTAATTGAATGGTGTTGTCAAGTAGAGACACTAATATGAGGCACTATAACTTTGCAGTATCATTTGTGATCGATTTCAGATAAGATTATTGTCTTTTTTTTTTGAGCCTGTGGTAGATGTTCCTGTGTGTTAATATTAATTTATATATAGTGAAAATAATTATTGCATTGTTATTAGTCCATAATGTATAGTATACATAATTTCATTTCATACATAAATTCATCGAAAGAGTTCATTTCATTTATACATTTTACAAAAATACAGAAAGAGTTGATAAGCGTCTAAAAATCACGAACCACAATTTGCAGGAGTCCCTCGCCGAAGTCGCGGCGGCACCGCTCGCGCTCCAAGTCCCCGAAGCGGCGGCGGCGCTCCCGCTCGCGCTCCCGCTCGCCGCGCCGCCGCCGCGACCGCGACCGGGACAGGTACACGCGGCTCCATACGCATGAATAGACTATACATATATCGGATTTAAAACAAGGCGTGTGTGTACGCACGTCAAAAGTTATACTTCTTTGACATAATTAATAAAATATTTTTTACGGATTCAAATTAATTTTAACGCGCCTAAAGAAATATAACTCGAAAAAACTGAGCTAAGGCTGTCTGTAATGATTTTAAAAACCTAGCAGGTCATTTACACGCCGAGCGAAGCGCGAGGGGAACTTCATTATACACAAAGATAGATGCAGTAACCATATATACTACGGGATTACGGGTACGAGGCGAACGGTCTCTAGTGTTATATCAGGTCCAGTGTAAGGCCTCGAAGTGCTGGTCTTCCTGCAAAGCCATCTGCAGTAAGCGACCACTATCAGACACAGCCAGGCGAGGGCTACGACAAATTCTCACGCCACGCCGACAAATATTATTTGATTCGTAGCATAGAGATCCCGTGCGTGACTGTTAGCAATGAGTCGATGATAAAACGGTAGAAGAGCCGCTGGGTTTAGTTATTTTCTAGTTTTAGTGATAAGGTGTGTAGCAACAATGTGTAATTAAATATTCAAATATTTTCAGAGATAGAGATAGAGGGGATAGAGACAAGAATTATAAAGAAAGAGAAGCGGAAAAAGAGAAGCAGAGGGAGAGAGAAAAGAAAGGATTACCTCCTATCAAGAAGGAAAATTTAAGTGGTACGTTTTGACGGTAATTAATTGTGCAAAAAATCACAATTCAACACTTAACACGTTTTAAATAGCTTCGGATGGGATTCGGGTGCGGCTTGCGCAGAGCACTTCGATCGTTCACCGGACGGTCGCTTTACGTTGTCGCTTTAACAAGTATTAACGTATTCTCTCGTGGCCATTGGCCTCACGGGTTATGTGTGTGCAATGTGCAACAACGAGCTTTCCTTAACCCCACGTCACGGTCACAAGTGCGAGCGTAATTGGTAGGGGGTTATCGATTTCCCGATTGTTATGTGTGTGTGTGTACATTTACCGTGTTCGTGCAGTGCGGCGCGGCGGTGCGGCACCGACGGGAACAACAGTATTGGTACGAGGTCATTGATCTCGCGGATTGTGTGTGAATCTATTTATGCGAAAAACACATTATATTAAAATTTAAACAAATTTCATATAACATAGCGTCGGTGAAACGGACCGCACTCGGCGAGAGCCGCGCTGCGGGACATCACGTCAGTGGTTTTTAGCCCGGCTGCCGGACCTTTAAATATCTACTTGCTGCATTACTAATCTATTTTCTCCTTTTTATATATTACAGTAAAAACTCAAAAAAAAACATTAATAACGGGCCATCATATGTCCGCGGAAGTACCTTAGTATTAATATTCGATTTTTTATAGCATGGAAGTAGCAAATGATAAAGCAGCTCGTCTGGCGGTACACAGTCACTGCTGCCTGTGGACATCGAGCTAAACAAACTCAAATAGAATTGAAGTCCCACTTACTACTCACTGCTGGGCACGGGTCTCTCCGTATATTCAGAGGACGCCTCGCCGTACTCCACCACGCTGCTCCGATGCAGATCGGTGGGGGTGACAATGCTGTTACAAAACGGCAATAGGTCCGGCGGCGGTGCCTCCGCAGAAATATCGAACCGCTTGTGTGCGCGCAGTGTGCAGCACGACGCTGTGGGTGGGGCACCTGTCGAAGCTGGCGCGCGAGGAGGAGCTGTCGGACCTGTTCGGCGCGGTGGGCGGCGTGCTGTCCATCGACGTGGTGGCGCCGCGCGGCTGCGCCTTCGTGGTCATGGAGCGCCGCCGCGACGCCGCCAAGGCGCTCGCCAAGCTCGACCGCCACAAGCTGCACTCCAAGGAGATCGCGGTACGACACGCTCGAAATTCGAATATACTTTATGATACTTCACGGGAGAGTGCGAATGGATATTTTAGAGGTGGTTCAGGGGATTTAATCCAGCAGTTTATTAAAAAGTAGAAGTATCGTTCTTGGTATGAGCGAGTGGCTCCACCGCCGCGCCTAACAACAGCGATAAGTTTTGCTACGTTACGGTTTATAGGATGAGGTAATGGACGGCGGACATGAGACACTCCAACCTCACTTGGGGGTACATGCATATAAGAGCACATGCATTTGCATATTGTCTCAATAGTTGTGTAGAAAGACAGTTAACGATGCCAGGAATATAAATTTGCTTACGGTAGTCAATGCCTGTACTGCCATTTCGTTACATGTCAAAACCACTTTTTGAGTTGTGCCAAAAAAGAGGATCATTTCAAAAAATATATGCTACTTAATAACTAGATGTCATGTGCAAGAGCTTGAATTATCAACAATAGATCTAAGGAAGCACTTCCCAGTAGGCACACTTTTAATTCGTATTTAACTGATCACGAAAACCTCAAAATGTGGAAATCGGCTAGGTGCTGGGTAATGGCATTTCAGCTTAAGGCCGGCAGTGTATCAGTTCGTACTTGTACTTGTATAATTTAATAACTTGTATATCTGTCAATACAGGTGAAGTGGGCGGCCGGAAAGGGCGTGAAGGGGCGCGAGTGGAAGGACTACTGGGAGGCGGACCTGGGCGTGGCCTACCTGCCGTGGAGCGCGCTGCACGCCCGCTGGGCGCTCGGCGCGCTCTCGCTCGACGCACTGGAGGAGGGCGGCGCCGTGGACGAGGATACGCTCCCTCCCTGGCTGCCTCCCCGGGTAACTCACCATTCTTCATCAAACTATGTTGTGTTCACTTCAAGAAGGATGTTTAGTTATGGCTTTTTATTTTTTTCGTTATTTAATTGTATTTAAACTTGTAGTTTGTGTTTACTGTAATGTCTAGGTTAGTGGACCTAATGAATAAATAAATAAACTATTACAGTCCCACTGCTGAACTTGGGTTTTGTCTCAGAATAAAAAGTTAGAACATAGACAACCACACTGGCAATATGTGTATTAGTAGATTTCATAGTCGAAGTGTGCGTAGGCCCGTGGCTTGCGGTACGTTTTGCAGAAATAGAACCCCTATCCTGTAGTACCTGCAGGTTGGATTTATTATTTCACTTTGTGATTAAAATATTCAGATTTCTTAGTCGACCCTGTTGTGAGTCAATGAATTAAAAAGTTGCATATACTGCGGGATGTGGTAATCGTTGCCACTGTTACATTGTGTTGCTCTTTTACCGCCGACATTGTGTGCACAAAGCCGACGTCCATTTGATGTCTGTATTTCGTTATTGATCGATTGAATGCGGTTATCAACATTCAATCAATCAATAACGTAATACAAACATCAAATGGACGTCGGCTTTGTGCACAAAAATACACTCCTAGTGCACTATACATGTTGAATTTTATATATTCTCGATATTGTTACACATTCATGTTTTAAAATATCTTTACAAATCCTCCCGGTTGATGTTGGACGCACTTTCAAATGTTAAAAATATTAATTTGATATGTGTATTCAGAATCAGGGGCCCATAGATATATAATTAAAAAAATGGCAATAAATTCTTGTGCAAACCTGAGCGAGGTGGTCCCGGCAGGCCCTCCATGTGAAATTCAAAAGAGCGAGCAACCTCAATCCGCAGATAATGCCTAAGGTGGTGGAGGGGATGCCGGGCGTGCCGGGCATGCTGGGCGTGATGCCGGGCGCGGTGGGGGGCGTGCCGGGCGTGCTGCCGGCCAGCATGCCGCTGCCGTTGCCACCCGCGCCGCCCGCCAGTTTGCCGCTGCCTGTACCCCGCATGCCGCCGCCGGGGTGAGAGTTTAGACCTTATAATTCCTTAATTAAAATAAATTATTTTATTTTGTAGGACTCCACTGTGTCTACTGCCGACGGGCACGCTGCAAGCGTAGCGAATAAGCATGCAGTCTACCTAACAGTAATTGGGCTGCCGCCTATGAATATCTGTATCTAAAATTCCGAATAGGATTGCAGTCCTACCTGATTCACGGGCACAGATGCATTGTTACCACTGAGATGACTTATTAAAGTGTCTGTCTCTTACCACACCCTTAGTACCAGAACACAGCAGCCTTTAACATTGTTGTTACAAGGCAGCAATAGAGTGGCGGTGGTGCATCCAGGGTTGAATCACGAAGGGTTCTACCACCTTTCGACCACAATTGCAATATTAAATGTTTTTCTGCAGGATTACACCAGGAATTCCACCGGGAATGACTCCAGGAATGCCTCCCGGAATAAGGCCGCCTAGTATACCCACAGGAGTTCCCGGTAAGAATAAAAAAATCATCAATTATTTTCTGAAACTTGATATCCTACAAACTAATCATGATTATTAAAAAAATGTCAAAAAAAATAGTATTTTTTAGTCCACAATTTTTTTTTGTATCAAAATAGCGTATTTATTTTCATAAATAATTAATTATGTAGTAGTTATTTTATTAATACCTATATATAAATATTTTTTTGTTAATAATAATAATAACTTCTATAAAGACCTAATAAATTTCTTTGTGCACTCTAATATTTACACAAATATTTATATTTATAATGCTTATTGCATTGTGTCATTTAATATACGAAAACTATCGATAGACTAATTGTTTGTCCCCGTCAGGTCTGCAGCGCGACGCCTCGTTGCCGCCCACGGGCCCCTTGCTGGGCTTCCCGCCCGGCTTGCCTCCGCAGTCTCTCGCACAACCTGGTACTGTTTCAAATGTTATAAATATTTATAATTACCATTGCCCTGCTCGGCGACGTGCGGCCGACACGTGCGTTCCGGTGCGGGGCTTCTTGTTAACTCTACATCTGCTGAGGAGCGAAGCGTCCGCCGGCCGCGTGCACTTCAATATATATCACTGGAATATTAACATTATACACGGTTTTCATACTTCATTGACATTTATATTGATTGTATCATCATGAGGATTTCCCAGGGTTCTCTATCATAAGTTTTCAATGTAATCGATATATTTTCGTCAGTTTATAATTTTCTGACGTCCACCCACTAGAGTGTCTGTCTCTCACCAGTTCTCCACCCTCGGTTCTCACAACGTTCCAATAATGTTCGTATTATTCTACTATTGATATATGACACGCGCAGGATGTCTTCCGTTGAATAAAATGAGTACAACTTTTATATTTAGATTAGATTGTAAATATAATGTAATGCGACGAACGCAAACGAGGATGCAAACCACCCATACCGTGAACAAAAATTCTAATCCATCATTTAGAAGTCTCTCTGGCCGTGAATCGAACAGAAACCCTCCGCGTGTCAGCCCCGTACACCGGTCGACTGGCCCTGATAATAATGTGAAAATGATGGATGTATCGTGTCTGTGCAGGCATGGTGGGCGGGTTCCTGAGCGGGCTGGTGGGCGTCAACGTGGGCGGGCTGGTGCTGCCGCTGCCGCCGCACGCGCACGCGCACGCGCATGCGCACCACCACGCCATGGTGAGTGCGGCACCGGTGCGGCCCTGCACCGATAGTTTAAGATCCGATTGTGCTAATCCTTCGTTTTTTTTCTTTTTAAAAATAAAATACATTTTGAATAGCTATCGATATATTGACCCAGTGACAATAGTAATAACGCAGAATGTATAACAAATAAACGAATATTTCAATTTAATTTAAATCATACATTGCAAGGCAAAATAATATAAAATTATTAACAGTAAGTCGATTTGCTGGAACGTAATTTATTTCCGTGTTTGCATCATAAATTTTGCGTACTCCCATTTCGCAAAATGATTGCCGATCGGTCTGACGGCCATTTAATACTGGGACATTATTGTTGCTCATTTTGAGTTTTATTGCTCTTTTAGTTCGAACTCGTTTAAGCGCCGATCCGATGTCTATTAAATGGTAGGTCGTTGCGGGCACTTCAATTTGTGTTAAACGATAAAAAACAAGTTGCGAGCAAATTTATAACAATGAGTTATACGATACAGCAACAGCGCTCGGGCGAGGTGTCGCAGGGGGACGACGCCATGGAGCTGGACTCGGAGGAACACACGGAGGAGGCCAAGCCCGGCGAGGTGACCACCGACACCACCACGGCGCCGCCGCTGCTCTCCGACCAGGTGAGTATTACATTTTAGCTTTAATAACGGTGAAGGAAAACATCGTCAGGAAACCTACACATCTGAGAGTTTTTTGTAAAATTCTTGAAGGTGTGTGGAAGTCTACCAATCCGCGCTTGACCAGCGTGCGAGACTATGGCATAACTCTTCGTATTCTGAAAGAAGACCCGTGTGTGGGTGACTTTAATGGGTTGATGCTGATAATGATCAATGGTGGTAGAACTCAATGCACTTTTTCAGAGAATCACGCCTCATCTACTAATGTCAGAGATGATGCTTGAGATGCATGCTACTTGATTATGAAAACGACTTTTTTTTATACTAGTAACAAATGAACATGCAGACCACGTCTTGGTAAGCGGTCACTGCGTTCCGTGGACAGCTGGAATCAATTTCGAATTAGATTGGTCATTCTTGAGTTCAGTCACAAATGATATAGGTTTAGGAAGAGGAGGCTCGCAATAATTTTTTTGAATTTTCTAACAAGTACATGAAACGAAATGATACATATATATGTTATTCATGTCCATTGACGCATGCAGTAAGCCACGAGGCGCGTCACGTGACCGCGTGAAGTTGGTTGCGAGCGTACACACATTGTTGCTCCCGAAGATTAAACTGGAACGTACGAGTCTCCCCCCTTACTACCCTTCAAACCAGAACACGTCTGCATATGATACCGTTGTAACAAGGCAGACATAGTGGCGGTGCGGATGTAGTGAAAACTTAAATCGAACGTCCATTCCTTGCGAGCAGCTGCAAGCGCTGCTGTCGAAGCCGCCGCCCACGTTCAACGCGTCGGAGCCGCCGCCGGGCTTCAAGCTGGCCGAGCCGCCGTGCGACACCAGCCAGCCGCCGCCCGACAAGCGCGACGACGAGCGCCGCGACCGCGACAAGGAGCGCCGCGAGCGCGAGCGCGACCGCGACCGCCGAGACCGCGAGCGCGACCGCCGCGACCGCCCCGAGCGGCCCGAGCGCCAGGAGCGGCCCGACAGGCCCGAGCGGCGCGACCGCGGCCGAGACAGAGACAACAGGGATAGGTGAGTCAGATAGATTTGTATGACAATTTTATAAGTAGGAATGAACTTAGGATCACAAATGCATTGCTATTACTACTTAGAGATAAATATACATAAAATGATAATATAATGAAACAAATTCAATCACGAGTTTAAACTAGTTACCGCATACAAATAGTTGACGTGCTACGGAGTACCCGGGCCTCGCTATACTCATAGTGTACCTGCTGCGACTTCTCTCCTTCATACATTGAAATAATTGAAGTAGTCGGAAACTTTAGTATGCGACAAAATTTCGAACAGTATCACGGTGATGCTGTCACTGCCACGCCTGTTTCTTACAGTACAAGTGTATAGTTGCTGGATTCTGGTTTGAAGTGTTCGGTCAAGCAGGCTCTAGCGGGTACAACTTCGAGGCGTTTCCATGTTGCTCCTCAAGTAACAACACAGCCGACTTATGATACGATTCCTGTTCGATATGGAGTCCGAGATGTTCACGAGTGGCTGTGACCACTTAACATCGGGTGGGCTACTTACTCGTTCGCCACCTTCGTTATATATAAAATTATAAGTAATTCGTCCGGGGAAGTACCTCTGCCGCCCTCATAATCCGCCGTAAAGCAGTTTTTGTGTTTCGGTTGAAGAGGTCAGTTACCTAACACACCTACAGCAAGGCGACCATCTTACTCCTCAGGAGTAGAGACGCATCTACGTATGGCTTTAGATAGAACTTCAGTTTTGTTTGAGGTTAGATGTGGGTGTCCATGAGCTGAAGTGACCACTTAACACCAGGTGGGCTCCAAGCTCGGTTGCTACTCTTCAAATAAATATATATAAAAAAAATGCAAATAAAAGGAATGGATTTGTTAGGGAACGGGACGACGAGCGGCGGGATCGCGGGCGCGACCGGCGCGAGCGGGATCGCGATAGGGATAGAGAGCGGGACAGATTTAGCGGCCGCGACGCCAACAGGTTGGTGCGGGCGCGCTCGGCTCCGGTCGGCACATGTCGGCTCGCTTCGCCACGGCGCTAGATTAGCGTCGTGGCGAACGCTCAAGCGTTACTAATTCTGTCCATTGGCGATGGGGCGTTCTGCTACTTCTGCTGCTACCGCTATCATCTCGCTAGAAGCGCCACCTTGTTAAGCAGTAAACAATGCCAACAACTGTTACTAATTTCTAAATTCTTATACTATTGTAGTACCGTTGTATACTTGGATGTCGAGTGATTAAAAATCTTATTTCAGACATCATAAAAAACTCGTAGGCAACGGCACACTTTCACTTATAACATTTGCAATTGCGAAAACTAATGTTGCCCTGTAAGTAGTGATTGTTTCGCAAAGCAAGCAGAACGTATCTGACATGATCCAAGTACAAATTAAATTAAACGTTATCATTGCATTAAATCGTTCAATGATATCTATTTTGTGCGTCTTTTACATACGCCATGACGTCTTAAAATACATTTGGTTAACACATTGACTGCGGCGCTAATATACGAAACGATCAATCCGTGCGGCGCGCAACGCTACAGGCGTGTCCCAGTGTGGCGGCACACACCGTATGCGTGCGAACCACACGGGTGGCGCGGACAGTAAAACAAGACAGGTGTGTTTGCTGCAGTCAATGTGTTAAGCATCCATATTATTTTATTGTAATGCGTAACGTTATAATATAAAACTACAATTTAAAATATTTCATTTGTTATCTGTTTACATCTGAACACGGTGGCGCCCTCTGCTTATGAGCTATGCGTAAAATATCCTATACTTAGAAATAACCATCAATATCTCTCTCATTTACTTTACAATTGACGAAAACCCGTCGTGATTCGAGATACAAAATATGAACACACAGTGCTTAAGATATATTATATTATTGTCTTGAACTCAAGTGATGCTTGTTATCGGCACTGTTCACAAAACAACAAAATCTAATATTAACTATTACATATTTAAAATAACTAATTCCAACACCTAATATAATTTCGTATCACGAACAGTAACGGTAAAATGTATAACATAACATAACACATATATTTATTTACTTCTATTTTATTAGACACCAATTAAAAATATATAAACTTTATATTTTACATGGAATTCAATACCATTTGGAAGGGCAGTTCCTGACGCTGGTATTTCATTTGTAACATTTTATATCTCGAATTATGAAAGAGGATTTAGACATTTTAATTTGTGCTTACAGACAGTGTATGAAATACAAATAAACAAACGCATTCATTGTATAAGTAAATTTAATAAAACCTATATTTACTTATTAGTGCTCATAGCGTGCGCGCCGACTGGAGCCGGTTGATGCTGATAAAGCGATTGCTTAAATTTAGGTTTCACAAATTTTGTGAATTGCTTCTGATCACTTTATTTTTGTATCGTAGTGTTGTTAGTTGGTCACTATTTATTTTGCATACTTCAAAACGCTCGCTATGTTTTTTATTTATTTTGCAATAACTTTTGGTCCGCAGTGCTTTAAACGAAACAGTAGTAGTCTTGGCACTCCGTCCCGCGCTCTAACCAATTTACGCGAACAGTTATGCATCCGTACTCGAATCGAACCGTCGACTCACGTGTATACAATACATTTCAAAAATTTAAAACAATATACGATGTTTTGTATAAAATAAAAATATAAATAGAACAAATATCATTTTAAAACATTTCCATGCTAGGTTTGTTTCTTGTCTGAATTATAAAAATTACTTTAATAAGTAAAATTTCATTTAATATCATTATCATTACTTGAGTACTTTGATATATAAATTAAGTAAAAATCAAACATGCTTTATTGCTTTTGCTTCATTTATTTGGTATGTATATCCTTTATATTTGAATTTCTACAATTTAATTTAACAAAATTTTAATTTACCAGAGAAAGGAGTCGCGAGAAGTCGCCCCGTTTGAACTCTAATAGCGAACAAAGCAGCGAGAAGAGTCTCCAGGAGCGGCTGTGGGAGATGGCCAACGGCAAGCCCGCGGACAAGAACGAACAGGGCAGCGACACGAGCATGGGCCAGGGGAGCGACGACGTGCACCGCGAGAGGAGTGAACGGACGGAGAGGAACGAGCAGATGGAGAGGAGTGAACGACCCCCATTGCTGGATCGGCTGCCGGGCATGCTGCCGAATATGGACAATGGTAAGTTGACCTGTTTTATTTTACAAAAATAATAATTAGAAACAGTGATAGCCCAGTGGTTAAGATTCCGACTTCCCTCACTGGGGTCCGGAGTTCGTACCTCACATGTACCTGTGATATTTCGAAGTTATGTGCGTTTTAGATATTAATTATCACTTGTTTTAACGGTCAAGGAAAACGTCGTGAGGAAACTTGCACGAAGGTGCTGCCTGAAGGTGTGTGAAGTCTGCCAATCTGCACTTGGCCAGAATGGTGGACTCTGGCCTGACTTCTCAGTCTAAGAGGAAACCCGTGTCCAGCAGTGGGACATTATTGGGTTGTTGATGATGAATAATTATAAAATAAGCCTGTCTATTGGATCAAAGTGGTGTTGTTGGAAGTGGAAGTGTACTGTTGTATTGGAATTTTATTAGTTTGCAGTATCAGCTATTACAATTGTTCCGATCCATCCATCTGATTTTAAGTGGTCCCTGCAAACTGAAGTCCTTTTTCAAGTCATAAATATATTCCTACTTCTATGCAGTATACTCGATGCCGGATGGTCACCGCCGCATACACCCATGACCAACTCCATTTATATCTGAAGCCCCCCATGATATCAGTCACAGATGCAACCGCCACCCTTCAAGCGCGGTTTGCCACGTCATGAAGATTAGATGAGAGTCCAATTTTTCGAATTAAGCATAAGTCGCGTGCACAGAGTAACAATAAAAATTAGTCGTCCATGAAAATTATTTTTTCTACGGTCTGAAGTTATCCAAGTAGTTCGCAAGTAATGTATATGTACTACTTCTGCATTGTAGATAAAATAACTAAAATATTTTGATAAATAAATATAAATAAAATTATTTAAAAGAAATATGTTATTACATCAAAAAAGTACTCCTCGCATAAAGTACACACTTTGTATTTGTTGAATGTTTCACCACATTCTTCGAAAGTTGCAGAACGAAGGAAGGGGAAGGCGAGACACAACTTTGACAATTTTTAAGAGCACTTCATAGCAACTGTCGACCGAAATAAAAAGTTATTTAGAATCCTCTATAACATATTTGGAGGAATGACCTGTCTTATTCCCCATAAGCTTATATTCACAACTTTTTTTTTTAAATTTCATTACACCATTGCGTAGCGTTTTATAGAACGCATCTTCAAAATGTCAGCTATATAACGGTAATAATCTCCAATTAAATGATTTGTGACATTCATACAGACAAACAAACAGATAGATATATCAAAATTAGAATGATCCTGTTTATTTAGCCATTTAGCTACTGAACCCTGAAAATGGATAAAGGTAATTTAAAGCACCATGTACTGTCACAGGACCGGGACCGGGACCGGGTGCAGGGCCAGGGTCGGCCGGGCCAGGGCCGGGCGGACCCGGTCTAGGCGGGCCCCACGGAGGGCCGCACGCTCCTACCAAGTTCAGACCCGGTAAGCTCATTCGTATTTTACATCGCTACATAATTACGTTATTGGACAGACGCTCCTTGAAGTCTTTTTAATCTCTATATACTAACTCACCGGTATGCACCTAAATTTAAGTTATACCATAGCCTTGCCTCGTGAGTACACTTGAGTGAAAAGTTCAGAATGTCAATTTCCTTCCTTTTTCATCATTTTCTCGCCCGAGTGTTAGGTTCAAATATCAGTGAAGTTCTTTACATGATAAATGAATTTTACCGTTTTTGCGATGGGTCGAGACAAATCCATAAACAAAATTTAAAAAACAAGATTCAAATTTGGAAATATTTTCTATTATGATATCACAATTTTACTTATTAAATTGTTTTGTTATTCATGACATGTTTATATTGGAAATAGTGTCTGACATCAATTTAATTTTATTATTCTGATTTATTGTATGATTTTGATATTTATTGTCCAAACAGTGTTGCATGAATGTTGCTCAATACTTTGACAGTTTGTGGCGGTAGTTTTTCCCTTGGTTCCCTTGTGTTATTTATTTTTCAATTGCGTCAGTCATTTAACAGTATAATATCTTCGTCCTTGAATTTATTAAATAATTTAAAATTGTTTGTTTTAATTTTTTTTAACTTCATTTATCTAGCACCGGTTTGAAACATGTTTGTTTGCCTATATTGCCATCCATTGCCTATGTAGGACGGGATAGGACAGGTAGGCACACAACTTTCCCAGTGCAAACTTAGCGGTAGCCAAGTCAATTGACTTGCAGGTAGTAAATTTCTGAGTGCCCACATTCCTATATATTTTTACATTCTATAGTGGGAAATGTCCCTTACTGAGTATATGATATAAATGAATAAACACCGAACTAAAATGGTATGTT